>VWYK01081926.1:0-12053 GCA_013399775.1 Semnornis frantzii | reverse complement strand
CACAACACACCTCACACACAACATACCACACAGAACGCACCTCACGCGCAACGCACCTCTTGCACAACACACCTCTTGCACAGCACACCTCACGCACAGCACACCTCATGCACAGCACACCTCACGCACAGCACACCTCACACATAACACACCTCACGCACAGCACAACTCACACACAACACACCTCACGNGCACAACAGCACACCTCACGCACAACACCACGCCTCACACACAACACAACACACCTCACACACAATGCACCTCATGTACAACGCACCTTACGCACAGCACACCTCATGCACAACACACCTCATGCACAGCACACCTCACACAACACACCTCACGCACAGCACACCTCATGCACAACACACCTCTCGCACAGCACACCTCTTGCACAACACACCTCATGCACAGACACCTCACACACCACAACACACCTCACGCACAACACACCTCATGCACTACACATCCCATGCATAAAACACATTCACAGTCCCTGACTTTCTCCCTGGCACTCCCTGCAGCTCCAGTCCTCAAGCCTGCACCAGCTTTCTCCTTGCCAGAAGTTCACCTTCATTCAGTGCCACCACAGGGCTGCATCCTGCCAGGCAGAGAGGGATCTGGGGGTACTGGTTGACAGGCAACTGAACATAAGCCAGCAGTGTGCCCAGGTGGACAAGAAGGCCAATGGCATCCTGGCTTTATCAGGAATAGTGTGGCCAGCAGGACCAGGGATGTCCTTCTGCCCTCAGTGCTGGTTAGACCACACCTTGAGCCCTGTGTCCGGTTCTGTGCACCTTCATTTAAGAAAGATGTTGAGGTGCTTGGAGGTGTCCAGAGAAGGGCAGCAAGGCTGGTGAGGGGCTGGAGCACAGCCCTGTGAGGAGAGGCTGAGGGAGCTGGGGTTGTGCAGCCTGCAGAAGAGGAGGCTCAGGGCAGACCTCATTGCTCTCTACAACTACCTGAAGGGAGGTTGTAGCCAGGTGGGGTTGGGCTCTTCTGCCAGGCACCCAGGGACAGAACAAGAGGACACAGCCTCAAGCTGTGCCAGGGCAGGTTCAGGTTGGATGTTAGGAAGAAGTTCTTAACAGCAAGAGTGATTGGCATTGGAATGGGCTGCCTGGGGAGGTGGTGGAGTGCCCATCCCTGGAGGTGTTTAAAAGGAGACTGGATGAGGCACTTAGTGCCATGGGTTAGTTAATTAGAAGCACTGAATGAGAGGTTTGACTCAATGATCTTTTTTCCAACCTGGTTAATTCTGTGATTCTGTGATTCTGAAATATGGTCAGAGCCCTGTTTGAGTTGCTCAGGGCTCTTCTACTGTCTTCCCACTGACTCAACAGCAGCATTGAGAATTCTATTTACAAAGACAGTCAACACAACAGGTACAAAACCTGAGCAACTCAGTCCTTACAAACACAACTGCTGGATCATATCACTTATTCCAGGTCCTGGTCCACAATCCACCATAGCAGACAGCACTGGAGCCCCTACATATCACAGAGGCCTCATGCATCATGGAGCACATGTTTTCCAGGGCTCCAAGAGACAGAAAACATCTCTCATCGCAAATCAACCTTCTTGTTACCATGGAAATACTGGTCAAATAAATATTTTGCAAGCTCATTTACCATGGAAGAGGAAGAAGAAGAAGAAGAAAAAAAAATTCATAAGCCAGGATTTATGCATGGTGCTCTGTGCATAGCATCTCCACTTCTTTCCATCCATCACACTTCTGTGCCGCCACAGTTTCCAGCACCCGGCGTAGCTGGCCACAACCACTCGAGACGTTTGGCCTGGCTTGCACATTCATAACTTTGATAGGCTTTACAAACCAGGAGAGGTTGTTATTCTAGTCCCATCCAACTTCCTGTGAAACACAAACCAAAGCATCTCAGCTGATAATTTCTGTGTCAAGCCCTGTGACTCCTACTTGAACCAGCAGCAGACGCGCTCCCGATGCACTGCAGCTCCTATATTATACACCTCACAGTCCCTATATTCCTCCAGGCAACGTGAAGGAGGGAAGGGAGCTACAGTCCCCTTTGCTGCCCACTTGCCTGATAAATGAGCAACTGAAAGGAGTGCCAGCAGTATTTTTAAAAGCTGTCTAGCCTTGGAGGCAAGTAAAGCTTCTGCATTCCTCGCTGAGAGAGGCTAGACCAGGAGCCGTAATCTGTTCTACAGCTTTAACTTCCCCACACCAGCACACATTCAGATCCCATTTTAAAGGGAAGCTGGAAGATTAACATCAGCTCCTAGACCAAGCCTGTGGTAAGGAAAGCTTTGCCTACCCTTTGACAGAGGCACTAACGGGGTCTTTTATGAGGACTGCCAAGGGAAGTCTCCAAGACAGCAGAAAACGTTGAGGTTAAAATTTGAAAGGAAGACAAATTTATCCTCACAGTCATGTTACAGCACATGACAAACTATTCCAGGGGGGATTCTTACCAGGATGCTAAGAGAAATTTTATGGAGAACTAGAGTCATTCATCTCAAAGTGGGATGAAAGAGTAACTTACTACCTAGGAGGAAACAAAGCAAGGTAATATTTCGCCCTCGATTTTATTGTGTTCCTAAGGCAATTCAGTCAGATAAAGTTTGCAAAGCCATTTGAAGATGAAAAGGTCCTTACAGTAACCAGAACCAGAGGATCGTGATTTAAGGAAATATTATACCAGTTTTCACCAAAGCAGAAGTGTTCACATTTATTTCATACACTTATGAAATTTACCAAGCCTAGCATTCTTCCACCCAGAGATTTCCCAGATTTCCCACCCACAGAGAGCCTGAAATCTCTATATAAGGAGTTTTTCCCCACTTCACAGATCAAAGCAACCTTCCCCATGCTAGCAGTTCAGTTAGAAATAGGGTTGACATCCCTCAATGTGCACTTCAGCAGTTTTAGCCCCTCAGTTAACCATTACAGCCACAAGTAGATGCTCTGCAGCCCACTCTCACTGATCTTTGACTAATTGCCCCCAGAGGTAGCAGCCCTGAGTTCTTCTGAGCATAGGGAGGAAGATTTTACACTTAGGATATTGAGAGCATCTAGCTGGTTTGCTCCCTAGCTTGCACAGATGATTAAATCACCTCTCCAGCCCAGGCCAGTGACTCCTTCTGCTGTGGGACTGGGGAGCTCTGTAGCCTCTAGCATAGCAGGAGCCTCCATGGTGCCGAGGAGCCCTGCAGAATGCAGCCCAAGCCAGGCTCACAACCTTGGAAGTGCTCCCATGCCAACAACAACAGTAAATAACTTGCTCTCAACCAAGAGGCACAAGGATTTTTAAGCTCAGCTGGGGCCTCTTCTCTAATTTTTTTTTTCTTTTTTTGACTGAGAAAAGTCAAAATGCTCTGAGATGCCTTGGAAGTACAGCACAGGGAGTGCTGCTGAAGGGGATATTTGCTCTGCCATGACCTCAGCTTTAATAACACTTCAAGCAGGACGACTCAGAAGTCATGCCAGTGCCAAATTATCCCCATGCAGTACAAGAAAGGAAGCTAATCCCCCTTCTTGGTGATAATTAGCACAATGAGAAACACCTTTCTGACATGATGTAGCTCAGAGCCAAAGCCCAAGCTGTCTCAGAAGGAAATTTCTTCGAAGGAGCAGATGATGATAATGATGGAGAGACTGAGGGAGTTGGGGCTGTTCAGTCTAGAGAAGAAAAGTCTCTGAGGTGACCTTATTGTGGCCTTCCAGTATCTGAAGTGGTCCTACAAGAAAGCTGAGGAGGGACTTTTTAGGATGTCAGGTAGTGATAGAAATGGGGGGAATGGAACAAAGCTAAAAATGGGTAGGTTCAGACTGGATGTTAGGAAAAGGATGTTCCCTCATGTTCTCCTGGATGAGGGTGATGAGACCCTGGAATGGGTTGCCCAGGGAGGTGGTGGAAGCCTCATCCCTGGAGGTGTTTAAGCCCAGGCTGGATGAGGCTCTAGAGAGCCTGATCTAGTGTGAGGTGTCCCTGCCCATGGCAGGGGGGTTGGAACTAGATGATCCTTGTGGCCCCTTCCAACCTCTGACTGATTCTATGATGATGACAAAGTCTTGAGCAGTGCACTGCACCACCCCAGTGATGTTCAAAGAAACAAACCACCTGGCCTTCCTGGCTCATCTGCTGCACCTGGCCATCATCCATGAGCCATGCCCCATGGCAGAATTTCTTCTTCTTTCCAGTGTCCAGACACCCTTGATTTTCTGGCTGTGCCACTGTGGCCGTTGGAGTTAGATTTCTAGCTCAGACATAACAAAATTAGGAACAGAGAAACTTAGAAGTGGAAGGGTGCTGGAGTCTCTGAGTGGAGAGGTGAACATTCCAGGGATGGGCCACAAATTGGCAACAGTGGATAAGTTAATATAATTTCATTGGAGCATCAAAAGCTTTATGTCTGGAAGCACAGTTTGGCCCTCCCAGCCTTTGCTGCTGTCTTCCCCTGCCTGTCTTCCCCTGTTTTGGCTGCTGCTTGACCCCATCCCCATCTTCTCTGAGGCTGCTATATTCTGAAATAGCTTATTCTGCCCATACTATTTAAACTGTAAAAATACTATTTCATTTTTCTGACTTACCAAATCCTGAGCTGCAGTGCATTTATTCTCTCTCTCTAGGGCAGGTTCATTATAAGTTATTGGTGGGGAGGGGATCCACTCTAACCCATCACAAGCCACCAAGGAAATCATCCCCCAGGTGATGATGTGCTACAAGACTCTGCACAGTCACCCAGCCCTTTTGGGTCTTAGTGGAACCAGCCTCACAGGAAGGATTTTAGTGGGAGGGTTGGGAGGGGTGGAAGTGTTCTTAGCCAATGTGGCAGTGGATAGATGTGGCACTGAAAGCCCAGGCAGATGCAGGTTTAACTCCCAGGTGATTTTCCATGCACCTACCCTCACCCCCAACCCTGAACTGTTTTTTTTTTCTTGTGGGAAAAATATATTAGAGACATAAAATTCTCCATACACCTCACTCAGAGGGCTGCAGCCCTTTCTGACAAGGACACATTGCAGGTTTTCTTTTTTAAAATCAATTTTTTTTTATTATTAAGTGCTCATGGACCAGGGTCACAACACTGTGGACACCATCAGAACCCATCCTAAAATGGAGCTTCAGAAGTGCCACCTCCAGCAGGCAAAGCTGCTAGTGCTGACCCATGATGTCTCCACACAAAGCCAGCATCTCCTTACACAGAATGCAGAGAGTGCACTGAAAGAATTCTCAGTATCTTACAGGTAGGAAGCAGCAGGCAGTGCCAGTTCCTCAGGTGGTTTAGCCCAGAGAACAAACATCTTCTCCTCACCATCCCCACTGATGACTGACTTCATGGGAAAGATTTTAGGGGTGGGGGAGGGATATACTTGGTGAACGTGGCAGTGCATAGATGTGGCAGTGAAATCCCAGACAGACACAGGTTTAACTCCCAGGTGATTTTCCATGCACCTACCCTCACCCCCAGGCCTGAACTGGTTCTTTTTATGGGAAAAGCCACCACAGAAATGAAATTTTCTGTACACCTTACTCAGGGGGGTTGGTCTGGAGCTGTGGCACTGGCACCTGTAAGATGACAGGTGAGAGCTTCAATCACAGGGCCACCAAGCAGTGCTGGGGAAAGGATTACACCAAAACAGAACCACTTCAACTTGAAACCTCACTGCTGCTATTCCTCAAAGGGTTGGAGGCTGAGAATCCACTGCTCCCTCAGCACCAATCCTCTCCAGCCCTGCCCTTAAGGTATGGGGTGGAGTCACACTGCATTTCCACTAGGATGCATTGATTTGCTCTGAGTCATTAAACTGGTAAAGAACAGCAGGACCAGAAGCTTCAAAAGCTCCTGGCAAGATCTGGAAATGCTTTTTTTGTGGCCCCAGGTGCCAATGCCACTCTTCATCTCATCAGGGTACAGATGCCACCTGCCCCCCAAAACTGGAGCAAGGGATACATCTTGAACCCTTTTTAGTCTAGAAAGGAGAAGACTGAGTGGGGTCTAATCAATGTCTATAAGTATCTGAGGAATAGGAGTCAGGAAGGAAGGGACAGGGACAGACTCTGCTCATTTGTGCCCTGGAATAGGACAAGGGGCAGTGGATGTAAACTACAGCACAGGAAGTTCCACCTCAACATGAGGAAACTTCTTTACTGTCAGGGTCACAGAGCAGAGGAGCAGGCTGCCCAGAGAGGTTGTGGAGTCTCCTTCTCTGGAGACAGTCCAAATCCACCTGGATGCATTCCTGTGTGAGCTGCTCTAGGTGATCCTGCTCTGGCAGGGGAGTTGGACTCAATCGTTTGAGATGCCTTCCAACCCCACACTTTCTGTGATGCTGCGAATCCAGACCCAGTTCCAGTCAAACCCAATGGAAACAAAGCCATCATTTCACATTGTACAGCAAGGAACACCTTAGCATGAGGAAGAACTTCTTGACTGTAAGGGTCACAGAGCACTGGAACAGGCTCCTCAAAGAGGTTGTGGAGTCTCCTTCTCTGGAGACTCTCAAGCCCGGTCTNTGTAATAGACAGGAGCTGAATAGGAGCCAGCAGCGTGCCCAGGTAGCCAAGAAGGCCAATGGCATCCTGGCTGGGATTAAAAATGCTGTGTCCAGCAGGAGCAGGGAGGTGATTGCCCCCCTGGACTTGACTCTGGTGAGGCCACAGCTTGAGTGTTGTGTTCAGTTTTGGGCAACGCAATACAAGAGAGATGTGGAGGTGCTTGAGCCAGTGCAGAGGAGGGCAACAAAGCTGGGGAAGGGTCTGGAGAATAAATCTGATGAGGAGGAACTGAGGGAGCTGGGGATGGTTAGTGTGAAACAGAGGAGGCTGAGGGTAGACCTCATGGCTGTCTACAGCTACCTGAAAGGACATTGTGGAGAGGCTGCTGCTGGGCTCTGCTCACAGGTAACTGGAGACAGAACAAGGGGGAATGGCCTCAGGCTGAGGCTGGGTAGGTTTAGATTGGACATTAAGAAAAAGTTTTTCATGGAGAGAGTGGTCAGGGACTGGCATGAGCTGCCCAGGGATGTGCTGGAGTCACCCACTCTGGATGTGTGTAAGGGTGGTTTGGATGTGGTGCTTGGGGATATGGTTTAAGGCAAGTCTTGTAGAGCAGGGCTGTCAGTTGGACTTGGTGATCCTGAGGGGCTTTGCCAACCTGGATGTTTCTGTGATTTGGTGAAATTCAGAAACCCTACCAAAGGCAAAAAGCTGAAATCTGTTCAGAAACAGCTCTCCTCTGGGGGAGATAAGATGAGAGAGAGCAAATCATTTGTGACAGACAGAAGGGGTGGTGAGGAAGGCACTAATGAGATGCACACACAAACCAGGAGGATGAAAGCCATATAAAACCTTATAAAAGCCCAACTGCACGTCCCACTGGGCTGCTCCACCGTGGTTCTTCACAAAAGACATATTCACTCAGAGGCAGATCTTGGTTTCTGTCAGGAGCCCAGCATTGCACCAGTGCTGTGAACTGCTGTTCAAGTCCACAGACACCCACGAGGATACTGAACCCAGATTTGCACAGCCAGTGCTCCAGGAAACCAGGCACACCCTAGATTTACTAAAAGCTGGATCCTGGGGATCAGCAGCACAAACTGCAGGGAGCTTGCAAGCAAGGTGCTGAGTGTGCTGCAGCACCACACTGCAGCTGCAGACATCATGTGCTCTGGTGGCCAAGAAGGCCAACGACATCCTGGGGGGCATTAGAAGGATTGTGGTTAGTAGGTCGAGAGAGGTTCTCCTCCCCACCTACTCTGCCCTGCTGAGGCTGCAACTGGAATATTGTGTCCAGTTTTGGGCTCCTCAGTTCAAGAAGGGCCTCAGGGAACAGCCTGAGTCCAGCACAGAGTTGCAAAGATGCTGAAGGCAGTGGAACATTTTCCTTATGATGAGAGCCTGAGGGAGCTGAGGCTCTTTAGATTGGAGAGGAGGAGCCTGAGGGGTGACCTCATTCATGTTTATAAAGATGTAAAGGTGAGTGCCAGGAGGATGGAGCCAGGTTCTGCTGGGTGATGCCCAATGACAGGACAAGGGGCAATGGGTGGAAGCTGAGGTATAGGAAGTTTCATGAAAACATGAAGGAAAACGTTTTCCCTGTGAGGGTAACAGAACCCTGGAACAGGCTGCCCAGGGGTGTTGTGGAGTCTCCCTCTCTGGAGATATTCAAAACCCATCCGGATATGTTCCTGTGTGATCTGGTATAGGAGATATCTGGCAGGAGGTTTGGACTGGATGAGCTTTTGAGGTCCCTTCCAATTTCTAACATTCTCTGATTCTGTGATCATTGCTGGTTAGAGTCACTACAGCTGGAGCAAAAGGCAGCCTTGCTTTCTCCTTCCCCTCCCTTCCTTTCTGTCCTCTTCATTCATTCCAAATTCCTTTTCCTCTCTTCCTCCTCTTCCTCCTCTCTTCCTTCCCGTTTCCTGAAACTAGCATCACTCCAGGAGTGCTGCCTTGCAGCAGTGTTGATGCACAGCTCAGGTTTCACTTTCAGACCCAACCCTAGTCTGAATGCAGCTTTACATGGAAGCTCCATTCCAAGCCCTTATGCTGGCTGCTCCACCTACAGCCCAGCATTTCCCACCAGCTCTATGAGGTGCTGCATTTCACATTGGCTTCCTTCACTTGGTCCTTTCCAGCTATGTGCCTCACTAAGGTTAGTGTTACCTGCTCAGGAAAATAAACCCCACATAAATACCAGTGCCTGGGCAACTGGAAGGGGGCATTTACCCAGGGAAGTGAATGTCAGGCAGGACAGCAGACCAGCAACAAGAGCACCACAGAGCACTGTGGTTGTCTGTGGGCCCTCATCTAGTACAGGGCAGTGGTTAGGCAAAGGTTTAGCTTTAAGCAATGCAATCTCATTTACTTTATAAAGACAAACTAGAGGATAAGTGTCTCTGAATGAAATAATCCCACCAAACACTGGTGAAAAAGCAGGAGGAGTAAGTAGGAACCTCCAAATTCTACACAACCCAACAGCAGCCTGCAGAAGTCTCCCAGCCAGCTCCAAGGGAGCTAACAGGACACATGAAGGCAACATAGCCTGGCATTGTTTGGGATAAAGACATATACATATTTACCTCATCTCAAAGCTACTTATCTAGTGCAGACTCCCATTCCAGCATGAGACTGTGTTTCTGGTACAAGCAAGACCACAGAATCACAGAATGTTAGGGGTTGGAAAGGACTTCCATACCCCATCAAGTCCAACCTCCCTGCCAAAGCAGCATCACCCAGGGCAGGCTCTATAGGAACACATCCGGCAGGGGTTGGATTTGGCAGAGACACTCAGGACCCTTCCTGGCACTGCCCAACTGCCTGGAAAGCACTGCTGAGTTCCATTAGGGCACATGTAGCATAAGGTGGATTTATTGCCTGTATCTCTTGACACTAATACACCCAGGACCTGCTCTGAGGATGTGCAGGCATCACCCCAGGCTGTTAGATTCACTGAATACTGCATGGAGAACATTGCATTCCAGGCCTCAGCGGTATAAAGGACTGATTAGATTTCTGAGATGCAGCCCACTGCTTTATAACAGCACATGCTGCTTTTATGAGATGGTCCAGAGGAAAACATCCAGCACAGTTATCAGCTGAAACCACAGGTAGCACACAGGGAAGTAGATTAAGGGAATAACATGTTTTGCACAGGCGGCCGTGCCCCAGGCACACATAAAAAGCCCAGGGGACAGTTAACTCTGAGTACAGCTGCTAGGGTTTAGTGCTACAGACCCACTGAAAGATTTATCTCTAAATCTCAAACAGGCAGGAGTTTGGTTGGGATTCAAGGAAAACAGTAGTGGGTTCCCTTTCATTTAGCATCCTGAGCAAGTCTGGACGGAAGAGAAATTTCAGCAAGAAACAGCCACAGGTAGGAGCTGTTAATTTCTTGAATGAAGCTCAGACCGTGGGAGGTCAGAGGTAAATCATGCTGGTCACTCCCCAGCACATCTGCTGACCTGCCCCAACAGGGTGCTCAGGATCCCCAAGCTGGCAGCAGACATCATAACTGGAAAACCTTTCAACTTAAAAACCTTTCAACTGGAAAACCTTTCAAATCTTTAGAGTCAGGAGGTGATGGGACCACCTTAGAACCACAGAATCATAGAATGGTTTAGTGAGTCTGTTTCCATCATCTGGAGCTGAGCAAGTTGCAAAAGGCTTAGTGTGCAGTAATGCCCACCAAGGCATGAACATCATCTTGGAGGATGTTATGGAAGGCCTCCAGGGTAAAATGCTGTGGGGATGGTGAACCTTCTGCTGTGCTCCCAGCCTTTCCCTGGGAATACAACAGTGCAGCTGAGCTCCTAAGGGATGAGGGCATCCAGGACTCGGATCGTGAATCCCTCTTGCCCAGACTCTGCTCTCATGGACATAGAATCATAGAATGGAAAGGTTGGAAGGGACCTCAAGGATCATCCAGTCCCAACCCCCTGCCATAGGCAGGGACACCTCCCACTAGCACAGGTCACTCAAGGCCTCCTCCAACCTGGCCTTGAACACCTCCAGGGAGGGAGCAGCCACAACCTCCCTGGGTAACCTGTGACAGTGTCTCACCACACTCACCTTCCACTATAGGAATTGGGGTTAAGAGACTACAAACAGCTTTTACAACAGGCCCTGAGCAATTTATGAGTAAAGAGCCAAGACATGCCTCTCCCCAGCAGCTGAGGACAGCGACCCAGGGCATCTCTCAGTCCACTCAACAAAGCGTTTCGCCGTTAGACGTCTGCTGGACCAGCTCCAAACTGTTGCCCGTAACAATTTCTGTGATCCCCACTACGACGTGCTGCTCCTTTTCATTATGTCTAACTCCTCCATCCCTGGGTGTGCCTTGCCATCATGAAATCCGAGCCTGCCACTTAATCAATACCATCTCTGCAGGCCGCGGCCGCTCGCCCCGTGCCGAGCGCCGTCCGTGTGCTCCCAGGCATTCGCTGCTGCGGCGAGGGAATACAAAGCTCTATGTGCAGGAGATGGAAAAGGTTCAAGTCAATATTTTGGCTGGTGGAAATATTTATGGCAAGAACCCGTGAATTAGGGAGCTGTACTTGTTCCACTGACATTTCCTAACTGCCTTAACCTTTTATATTCCTTGCGGTTGGCTCCCGTTTAATGCCTTCTAATTATACGAGGACCAGGAAGGCGAACAAATGGCTGAGATTAAAGTGAAGCAGCAGCCATAGGACAGATTCTCAGCACTCAGTCTATAGATTTATGCCTCCAGGCCCGTTGCCTCACAGATGAGACATGTGCAGAGCTCAGGTTCATGCCCACTCATTCATTTGAGGGCAGAGTCTGTCCCCTTGGCGGCACCGTGTTGATGTTTCGCTGCGTGCTCATACAGAGGGGTCACAGAGGACAAATGGCTCCTGCAAAAATTACTATTTCCTCTGCTCATCATAGGATGAGAAAGGCAGGAGAGGGGAAAGGGCTCTGAAAGCCTCCAGTTAATTCTGAGCAGATGTTCTCAGAGGCTTTGGCCCACCTTAAGCAGCGATCAGGTATTACAGAGCAGCTTCATCTGCCATCCAAGCAGCAAGCTGCCCAGCAGTGATTCAGGAGCACAGCGTTATCTGTTACAAGGCACAGAAGATTGGAGCTACTTTCTGCCTGCTACACCTTACAAGTGCATGCAGGCACTTTGCACCAGGTTGCAAAATTCAGATCCACATGTGCTAGCAAGCTGTTCTAGTTCTGCAGGATGCACGGGTGGCTGCTCTGCTGTTCAGCACCTCCCAAAGCAGATGGCAGAGGTTCAGGTGTCCAAGCTGTCCGTTTCCACAGAGGGCAGCAGGAGCACCAGAACTTGCTGACATGTCACAAACTCACCAGGTTAAAGCTAGCTGGAGATGGCAACCTGTGGAACAACTGCAGCTCTGCTGAAGAACCGAATGTAGCCTCGGCATGAAACACTCTACCACCACCTCCACTTTGGACATTAAGAATGACAGTATCAGCCGCTGCAACACTTAAAAATGGCCAAGGTGGTCTCAGTCTGCAGTCCTGGTCACACTGCCATCCACATCTCCATGCTCTGCTGTCATGGTAGACCTAAGCAGG
>VWYK01081924.1:0-17829 GCA_013399775.1 Semnornis frantzii | reverse complement strand
GGGAACTCCCAAGCCATCACAAACATGTTTTCAAAGGAGCTGCTGTTTCAAGTAGGTAATAGAAAAGTAGATAACAAGCTCTTGGGTCCCTTGCTCCATATCCTGTCTCCACAGCACCACTTCAATGCTTGTATATAAGATAGAGCACCTAGAATTTGGACAGCTTCGCAAGAGGTGAGAATTGCCTCTCACAGAATTCATAATTATTAGATCCTAATTAACGTGAGCAAGCATGACAAGCTCCTGCTGGCTACCAAAATGATGGGGGCGTGATACCTCTCTGTGCATTTTGTCTAGCTAGCTGGTGACTGTCAAAGGAGAGTTCTTTCCTGCGAGGGCTGACAGCTCTTCTCATCCTCCTCGCTCTAACCTTGGGGATGTATCTCCACTTCCCAGTCATGAGCAAGAGAGAATGATCCCTTCCAGCCCCCAAATGCTCTCAGTGCCTGGACAATCTGTTCTCTGCAGGGCATGGGTGCTGCAGGCTGACCTGGAAGCTGATATTCAGGTGCCTCTGTGACATCTTGCTTGTGGATGCAGGCAGCCAAGAGCTGGTGTTCCTTGTAGCATCAGTACACAGCTGTCCATCCAAGAAATATTGTTGAGTGTTATTTATTGAGGGATGGGCCAATTATGCAAGTAAAGCTATGATGAGTGAGGTCATGCCTTGCTTTAACTGTCTGTGATATACAGGACTACTATATATATGTGTGTGTGTATACATATACTATATACATACTATATATAGGGAAAAGGATGAAAGACTTTCTGTGTGTAATGCTTGTTTGTGGATGCAGAACTGGGAGCTGAACTGTGCTGATGAAATCTGCCACTTTTTTGGGCTTATTAGCTTCACCCTGCAGTGAAAGTCTTCACCGGGATTTGTAAGATGGATTTTTTTGCCTTCTCCTTGTTATAATTCCTGCTGGAAAGCACTTAACTGTCTTCATGAGATTTAATTATGGAGAACATAAACTTTAAGAGAATTAGAAAACTTAGACATGGATTATGTCTCTCATTTCTGCTGTTTTTAAGGCTGAATAGCTGAGTGCTTACTGGTTTTCTGTCCATGGATTATGTAACTGCAAAGTAGTCTCTTCTGTGGTTTGTTCATGACTGAGATGCTTGTAAATGTAAACCTTGTGAAATCTTTTACATGCTTGTGAAATATTTTATGTGGAGCAATTTTCCCACTAACTCTGACAGATTGCTTGGAAACAAGGTCTAATGGTTGGAGCAACCTCTCTGGATGCCAACTAAATCGTTTGTGGACCTGCTTGCTGTCTCCCCTGTGGAGCAGGATTTGTTCTAGCCACAGAAGAGGGATTTAGAGCACTCAAAGTTTACCAGCTGTTTTGAGATATTGGGACAATGTGGCCTGGGCAACAAAAAGTCATAGGAGAAATTGCTCCAGGGGTTAGGTGGCACTGGGCAGAATCCAGTTCCAAGTTTCTCATCTAAAACTGATGTCTCAGACTGAGATAGAAACCTTCCACTCCAGTGGGAGTCAGTAGAAAGAGGCAATTTCAGAGAGCAATTCCCCAAAGACAGCCGTATTAGGAGAAGATGAATCACTCTGTAGAGACATCTATTTCTCTCCATTAAGTTAAAGACAGCCTAGAGCTGTTCAGCTGAGGTCCTTTGACTGAAGAGTCTCATTCTGCCTCTGTCCACCCCATTGTGCTGTTGGAGTAGTCACAGAGAGAGTCACAGACCCTACACCCGTACTGTGTCCTTGACATGATAATTCACCATAGCCACCCTATGACCACCTTGTTCATGTGTTCTTGTCCAAAGGCACGAGAGTCTTCACCTGTGTGCTCTATGCCTGGATTCATACCCACAGTTTGTTAACTGCCCAGATAAACTGCTCCACAGTGACTGCAAAATTCAAAGTTTATCCTTGTAGGTCACCCTTCCCAACAGGTAAAATAGAAATGATTGCATCTCTGCTTCCTTCAGGGATTTCATAAGGGTAAGTACAGTCGGGCTTTGAGAAAATCAGCTCCTATAGGAGCTGTGGGGAGAGATGGCATAGAAACACTTAACTGCCATTTTCAGGAGTGCCTCTGACAGGAGCCACTGGCATTTCGTTATTTGGGAAAAGGTCGGCTCATACTCCAGGAAGAAATCTCTTAAACAACTTCATGGAATGTTGAATTAAGTTTGTCATCCTGTTTTTTCATATTATGTAAAGTTGAAACTAATTTTTAATAGGAGGAAAAATTTTAAATCCCTGTATTTTTCACTTGCCCTCCATGAACATAATCTGACCCTAGATAAGCCTTTGACAGATGTTTATCTTAAATGTGTTCTCATGCCATATCATACTGGAAACTTGGCATGAAGATGTCAAGTGACCTTGTAAAGAAGTCTCAGATCTTTGGTGTAATAAAGGTGAAAAATCAAGAAAAATAAAATGCTATGAAGAGCTCACTACAAGTGCAAACTACCTCTCTGGTGATGAAAGCAAACTGGCAGCCCTTGAGCTATGCAACACCTGACAACAGCATCCCATAGCCCTACCACCACCTGGAAGAGGAGGCTGCAGACCATAAGATGGCCTCGGAGAGTGTCTTTGTGACTTTGGAGACCTCCTGACATGTATTGATTTCTTCAAACCACTAATCAGAAGGAAAGGTGAGTGGGTAGGTGATGGAGAGCAAAGTATGAAGAAACAGGAGACAAAAGGGTTAAAAATAATCAGGATTAGACTGATTTATGTGAGATGACAATATAGGTTTCCAGGATAGGCTTATGGACATACCCTGTGAGGGCAGCAGGCAAGTGTTTGTCCTCATTAGGTACTGAGGAGTAGATTTTGGCAGAATCCAATTCTTAGCTTGTAAAGGCTAATAGGGAAAAAGATTGCTTTGATTAGGACATGGAAATTTTATAATGCCTTAATGTAAGTAATATATTTTAAAATAATAAAATCATAGCTAAATGAAGAGGTGCCTATAAAAATACTTGGGGATTTGGACTAGGGTTCCTGGTTACGAAGATGTATCCCTGACAGGATCTTAAATACCCAGAAACAGCACAGTACTGCTGGAGGGGCTGCGCTGTCGTGCTGACATCCAACTCAAACTACAACACAAACATCACCTTAAAAACCAATGTTTTATCTCTAATGTCTCTTTATTTGATTTTCAGCTTTCATTCACCAGCTGTCCCACTCCCACACCACACTGATGCCCCAGGAAGAGCAGCAAAGCAGAGAAAATGTTTGCAGCACCAAAGTTACAAAGATGCGCTCAAAGTTCTCTTTATCTTTAGAGGGAATGAGTATATGAAAGGCATGGGGAGCATTGGGAAGATGCAGCCTTTATCCTTGGAATCTTGTCCCTTCCATTTGCAAAACAAGTAAGTTTTGGCTGTATTTTTGCCCCCCTCCCCGCTCCCCCCCCAAACAAAGGCATCACAAGAGGAGANGGAGATCATCTAGTCTAATCCCCTTGCTAACACAAGTATGCCTAGATCATGTTTCTTGAACATGTTCTTTAACCTGGAACATGTTCCTTATCCTGATTACAACTGCATCTCAAAGCATCAGGGAAGAGGAGATGGGAGCATATGTAAACAGACCTGACTGCCTAAACTGCAGAAGAGAGTGTAGAAATGGGGAGTCTGAGATCAGCCATCATCTCTCTCACCATACGTGGGAGTTCACCTGAAGTTCACATCTGACTTTAACATGAAGCTGGAGCTGATGTGTGGGCTCATATCCACCACGTCCTTTGGCTGTAATGATTCTAGCGGGGGAGCTTGTTTTGATGGAGGAAGATCACAGAGCTCTGCTAGCAGGAACTGAGCAACAGGGAAGTCTCCAGGCAGAGACAGGAAGGAGGGGGAGGTTTTGTAGGTAACAGCATACACGTAGGTGTGAAATACACTGATTTGTCTAATCCCAAATTGTGATGCACGTATTTCAGTCATAATTCCCTGACCTCACTTAAACAAAAGCCATGAAAAGAAGCTTGGCCTTGTTGAAAGATTTTATTCTCTTTAAATAAGAGCTTATTTCTGTTTCCTTTAAGCTCTCAGAGTCACAGCAGTGGGATGAGTTTTTACAAACTATATGAACAACCACTTGTGAATGCAAAGCAAGGACTGGGGATGAGTTTACAATATACATTGCAGGCAGATCTGAGCCTGCCTTGACAAAGCTGAGCCAAACCACAACAGAAGCCCCATGGCCATACTTACACTGCCAGCCTGGCTCACCCTTGCCTGGGCAATGCAGGGTGACCAGTGACTGCACAGCAACAACGCAGCAAACTGCTTTCCTGTATCATAGAATCATAGATTCACAGAACCATAAAATCATAGAACTCTGAGTTTATAATTGATCTTTGAGATCATCAAGCCCAACTCCTCGCCTAGAGCTCGCAATCCTTCCACTATTGTTAAGCTACTACCACTAAACCGTGTCGCTCAGCACTACAACCATGTGTCTTTCAAATACCTCCAGGGATAGTGTCTCCACCACCTTCCTGGGCAACCTGTTCTAATGCCCAGTAACCCTTTCTGTGAAGAAATTTTTCCTAATATCCAACCTGAACCTGAACAACTTGAGGCCATTTCCTCTTGCCCTGTCACTTGTTGCAAGTGAGAAGAGACCAGCCCTCACCTCGCTCCAACCTCCCTTGAGGTCGTTGTAGAGGGTGATGAGCTCTCCCCTCAGCTGTGCAAAGCTCCTCTGAGTTGTGTGCCAGGAACACAGGATTCTGAACTCTCTCACACTCTCTCCTCACATCTGAGTGGATGACCTAGGTTGCTTTTCTCTACCACTGTCCCCATGAGACAACACGTTGAGCATGTTAACTGTAAAGGCACTTGGGGCTATTAGGTTTTGCATCAATCTCTGCAAAGCTGGTGTTAATCAACACTCTCCAGCCAGCCCTGCAGACCGTCCCCTGATATATTAGGATGACAAAAAAAGAAAGAAAGGAGCAAGCAAAACCTGCAGCTGTCAACAAGGTCTTCATAGCTGTTTGTGTGTTCTGGCTGTCTGGCCTGAAACGTGTATACAGACTGCGTCTTAAGTGCCCTGATAAGATTGGGGCTCCAGAATGTGTTGTCCTGAGAACGCTTGCTGCTGTTTATCTGCAAACTGAAAAAACTTTCCAAAGTTTCCCTGCCATCAGCCCTGACACCCTGATTCAGACCAGATGACAGGCAGAGGCGATACTGAACAGCTTTTGTGCCTCAGGGCGATACCAAAGTGGCTGAGAACCCAAAAGCTTTGAGCAAGCTGTTGAGTTGGGTCTGCTGACACGGTGGTGGCTGTCGATACCTGCCACCACTGCTCTTGTGGCATCCTCTGAAAACTGTGGGGTTTGTCCCTTCCCAAGACCCAGGCTGCCTCTCATCCTCCTGCAGCTGGTGGCCAGGAGGTGACAACCCCACCCTCCCTTCTACCTTCCGGGCCGTTGCATGCAACTTATGTGTGAATATATATGTCAGTTTATGAGCATATATATTGCCCCAATACAGATGTGTTTAATGTGATGGATGTGGGAAAGATGCCAGAAGCAGCCTTTGGTGTGGGCATCTGTGTTCTTCAAAGTGTAGTCACTTTGAAGTGCCAGTGGGTAGGGACTATTTTAAAGCTGCTGAAGGGGCTGACATTGAGTTGTGTCTACTTTTCATCAATGTGTAAGACGAGGTGAACATAGAGCAACATCCCAGAATGATGCTCTCTGCTGTCCTCCCAACACCCAATCACAGTCTTTCCGTGTCTGATTTGCTGATATTATCCTAATTTACTAGAGGTTTAAGGTGTTTATAGAGAAAATTATTTCTGGATTTATTTCTCCATTTTTCATCCAAAACCTCCCAACAACCTACTAAGAGTAAAAACATACTCTCCTTACTGTATACATCCCTATAAATCCTTACATAGTAAGAGGTTGTGTGGTTTAATGGCTTAATTAGTTTCTGTTTATAAAGCATTTCTGGTATTCTTGTGTTAGAGATGCTGCCAAAGCACAAGTTTAGAGTATCTTCACCACCCAGTAAAGAGCAAGCAACCTACAGGAAAGAGATTTATTTACATAACTTGAATATTTTATAACCCTTCCAAGAGCTTGTGAAAACTCAAAGAAATCAGACTGGCTACTCCTCCAACTATCAACTGTTGGCAGTCTTGGCGGCTTCTGGTAACCATGTCCTAAAGGAAGAGAAAGTATTTTCTGCAAGGAGTTGGTGTTTTTCAATCCTGCGTGTTCTGTGAGGTGGTGAAACAGTCTTGGCACTGGGGGCTGCCCTGTAGTTTGAATTCCACACACTAGTAGCACTAGAGAAACCTTGTGGAGACTGGAGTTCGGAGCTATTTCTGGGAGTCCTCATCATACAAGATTAAAATAGCAATAAATACCCCAGGTCCTTTGCTAGAGGGGTAGCAACCAGAGTCTATCAGGTCTAGTTCCCATCTACATAAATCCAGTTCTTGAGTAAAGGCCTCAATGGAGTTATTTGCTTTCATGCCTCTGATGTCCATTAGCAGCAGTGGTTTTAATCAGAGATTTTACATGCTTTTCAGGTCCAAAGTATATATAGAGACATCAATTTCCCCCCATGAATGTGGCTTTGCTTGTGTGTTTTGCAGTTCTAAAGTCTCTAACCCTCTTCCTGGTTGAGCTGGGAACCTGGCTTGTTAAACCATCACACAGCCAAATTCAGACAGAGGCAGGCAAGAAGGTTCTGTTTCAAAGAAAGAGCTGCCACTCAGCAAAGAAATCCAGGACCAGAAATGAGTGTTCTAAACGAACATCAGCTCAAAAAGTGGTCCCAGGCAGAAAACCAAACTCTTAGGCATTACTGGGAGAGCTAGCAACATGCTGCTCCCTGAATGCCGGATGAGTGTTCATTGTGTCTTGGTCCCAGTTTCTCCTTATCCAAAAGAGGCTGCTGAGTTGGTGCAAAGAAAGGTGACAGCAAGATCAAAAGTATGAAACAGGTCCCATGTGGAGAAGGATTTAACAGACTGGGACTCTTCTGCCTGCATGGCAGATAAACTGAAGGAGGATGTGATAGAGGAGTATAAAATCATGACTGGCTTGGAAAATATGAGCAGGGCAGGAGATTCTGGCTTCTGATCCAAGAACTAGAAAGGTGTGAAATAAACAAGCAAGCAGTAGGTGAGAAAGAAAATAAATGTTCTGCAACTTCCCCTATGCTGCAGTTTTGAAGCCTGGACAGTGGGATGATGTGGATGTTACATTTTGCTACATGGGTTCAAACAGCAACAGTGCAAACTGATGGATGAGAAATTCTTCAGGGTCTGCTAAGCACTAAGCCCCAGGATGCCCCAGGGCACTGTTTCTACCTGTTCACCCTGCTCCTGCTTGTGGGCAAAGGTGGAACACTGGGCAAGACAGATTTTTGCCTTGGCTTGGTAAGGGTATTTGTATGTTTTCTGTTATGCAACATTACTTTCCCCAAAATGAGCAATTTCCTGCTTGTATCTCAAGACAGCAGCTCTGGTATTACACATCAGGAGGGAGCCCAAGACACAATACTGGGAATGAGCTCTGCCTGCTTGAGGCAAAGCTCCTCCGTGATGGTGCTCACCCAGCCACGTAATGGGCCTCCTTCACACAGGCAAGCAGTGTAACACCGGCTATGCTTTTAGTGCTGCTTCTCTATTCCCCCTGTAAGGCTGTCTGCAAAGGGGTTTAGCCACAAAGTATTATTCAAACATTTTTCAGACAACATTGCTTTAGCTCTGCAGCCCTGGGAGATGCTGTTCCCTCCCTGTTAAGGTCATGGGTGCAGAAGCAAGATCTCGTTCAGCTGTAGGGAGAAGCCCAGTTTTAGAGCCAACCCGTGTTAAGGTTTCTCCCATTCACACTCTGTAGATGACTAGACAAGAACAGTCTTAAAATATATTTGCAATACAAAAGCTCAAGAGCACCCACTGGGACCCAGCCAAAGGCAGGAACTGAACACTGATCTTCTGCATTCTATTTCTTTACCTCGATATAAGACAATCTTCCCGCTTTTGATTTTGCGACTAAATCAAGGCTTATTTCTCATCCTCAAGATGAGGACATTAAAAAAATCTTTACTGATCTTCTGCCTGGCTCTATTCATTCTAAAACAGCTTCCAAAACTTGAGATGACCAGCGAGCATTTCCCTCTTTCTTCTGTCAGCTACAATTCTTCCTTTCTGCACGTCTAGAATGTAGTCATAAGATGACTCTGATCTTGCTTTTAGCCAAGTCAATATAAATTTGCAACATCACCTCTGCCTTTGATCCAGGTTGCCAGTATGAAGAAGAAACTGGCTTTGCAGTATAGGCAGGGGATATAGGAAAAAAAAAAAATTATAAGCTGATACAGTTCTAAATCCAAAGTTATCCACAGGATTGTCTTAGTCTTCTGGCTCAGAAGAGACCTGATCATGTGCAGGTCCACATTTACTTTCAGTGCAACCAAAAAGCATCAGTGAAACAAATTCATTCAGTGTCATATATGTAATATAATAATAGTAATAACAATAATTATTATTATTATTAGCATTATCATTTTGACCTCTCTCCTTCAGTTAACTGTATTTTCAGTCTGATTGCACATGCCTTTCAGACATGACAGTGTCACTGTTGTCTCTAATTTAGCCTTGTTTCTGCCCTGTATGTCCCTGTATACACTGTGAGTCATGAAGCTGCTTTTTCATTTATCATTTTAACTGGAGATTGTTTAGAGTTCTCTCTCATCTTTCAAATTATAGACTATGTATTTGCAACTATCATCCCTCAAAACACCTTGTCACTGAATTGTGACATGCAGGAATTTTCTTATAACTTATCTCCTCCTCTGACTTGTTCACGCTTAAAGGTCACAGTCCTCTGCCTTTGAGATCACCAACTCTTGCTGCAGAAAGGGTCAGAGTCCCAAACTGCAGCAGGAATGTGAGGAGGAGGAGGAGACAAAAGACTTCAGGACAAAAGTATCTCTTTGGTTTGTTGTTTTGTTTTGTTTTTTTTTTTGTTTTAATTTCCCCAGAGAAATTATGGATCATAGGAGACCACAGAAAAAGAGGTAGGATGAAAGGAATAAGAGCATCAGGTCGCAGCTGGATGTTGCCAAGAAGAGCTCGCTTCACGTAGATGAGAACCTCACCTCAGTTGCACCCTACGTGGTCTTTGCTGCCCATATCCTTGTTTCACTGCATTATTCAGAAAAGCAGCCACTATCATGACTACCTGACAGCAGAATGTGCTGTGATGAGTTTTGTAAATGCAACCTGTGCAAAATGTTTGACTGCCACAAAAGCCCGAGACAGGGGTAAAGTCAAAAACCCCATGTCTTGACATTAAATGGGATACACCCCAACAACACCCAAAAAGGGCTTCAAACTGGGTTTTATCAGGCTGCAAACCAGAGCAGGAAAATCTCTTAGACAAAAGAAATGACAGCTTGCTGGGTGAGAAAAAGGAAAGTAAAGGATACTGGGGGTGGACTTGTTTATTAATACTTATGTTTCTAGTGGGTTTTCAGCTGCACAGATCCTACAGCCAGGTGTGCTCAGCTGCACCCACATGTCCTGTTTCAAGGTCAAAAAAACTCCCAGTGTCCAGATTTAGACTGGAATCTAAAACACATGAGGGACAAGTTTGCCTCTGATAAAAGGCAAGGTCTGGCCAGCAGATTTTGCTGTCATTTCAGTAGCAAGTGGAAAGGAAAGTCGAGGAATGTTCTCAGAGGAGGCCTATACAGGTTACACAGTGCAGGTTTCCATTTGATTGGAAATAAGTTAAAGCTAATTGAATTTCCTTTTGGAAAATAGAAGCTTAAGGGGCCCAATGCAGTGTTTTGCAACACTTTAAGTAATAAAAAAAGGGTGTAGAGACTCTAAAAGCTGAAGCGGCCAGGTTCTCCCAAAGCAATTCATATCCCACCACAAGATATTATACAGGGAGCAGACAGGCTGATGATGCTAGAGTGATGGAGGAGGAGGTGGACAGATAAATAGGGATTTGTAAATATTAATTGTGAGTCATAATGGACTTGTATTCACTGCCAGTATATTTACAAGGGAAGATGATCAGGCAGCAGTTCGGCACAAAGACGTCAATCTACAGAGCAGATATGCTGCAATTAGGAGGACTCATTCTTTGAGAACATTTATGTGTACAATCCAAAATCTGTTGCTGAAAACCTACCTCTCACACACATGCTGCCTTGCAAAATATTTGCTTTTTTTTGCTTTTTATGGTGAGTAGAGACCAAGATCTTCAGACCTTCTGCCTTTGCACTGTTGATTTTCAGTAAATCTATGTGAATAATCAATTTTGCTCTGTTATTACCAAAACAGAACATATAAAAGGGGAAATAGAATATTAAATTTAAAAAAAAAAATAAGTTAAAAGTTTTTTTTTTTTCTAATGCATAGCCATGCTTTGGTTTACTTTGTTATGTTTTGGTTTGGTTTTTTTTGGTTTTTTTTTTTTTCCTGTTAGTGTTAAGTTCACTGCAAAGCCATTGGAAAAGTGAACATCTGGGTTAATCACTGCACATTGCTTTTGGGAGAATCACTTTGAGGCACCACATCCAGTTCCTATCCACACAGTAACACCAGTCCCTGAATGGAGATATTGGCTATGATTTTCAGCTTGTATGGTACCATGCTTTGATTTTGTGACCAAAATAGTGTTGATAACACAGAGAGGTTCTAATTCTTGCTGAGCAGTGCACACACAGTCTCGTTGCCTTTTCTCCTGCACCTGTTGCCCTGTTAGCAAGGAGGCTGGGGGTACACAAGAGGAGGTGACACAAATCAGACAGGAGATGCCAGCTGACCAAGGGAATGTTCCATAGCATATTTCTCAGCAATAGAAACTGGGAAAGAAAGACAAAGGAAGGGATATTCAGGGTTATGGTCTGTGTCCTCCCAAGTCACCATTACATGGGATGGAGTCCCGACTTCCTGGAGCTGGCTGAACACTTGTCTGTCAGTGGGAAGTAGTGAATGGATTCCTTATTTGCTTTTGCTTTACCTATTAAACTGACTTTATTTCACCCACTAGTTTTCTTACTTTTACCTGTCCAAGTCTGTCCTCTGTCTCACTGCAGGGAGCCAGCAAGCAGCTGCTTGGGGCTGAGCTGCTGGTGCCCACACCACTGGGAAATGGCATTTCCCAGCAGCACTCCTGGTTCTCCACATCTCTGAAACAACTTGGTCATTACCAGACCACAGAGTAACCATCTCAGGTTGCTGTAGCAACTTCATTAAGTTGAATTTGAATTGAGTTGATTATGCCTTGGTACAGCAGCCACCTAAATTTGCATTCCCTATTGCCTGGCACAGCTTTGACCTCCAAGCAAATTACTGCTTTTCTCCGTGGGAGTAGAAGTAAGCACCTGTGAGCCTCACAAGGTGTGAATTTGCTGTCTTCATCACACACGTATTGTAGAAAACTCAGTTTTGACTCTTTCCTTGAACTGTCTGGACTGTCACTTTAATCAGAATCATAGAATCATAGAATGGTGAGGTTGGAAGGGACCTCAAGGATCATCCAGTTCCAACCCCCTGCCATAGGCAGGGACACTTCCCACTAGTACAGGTCACTCAAGGCCTCGTCCAACCTGGCCTTGAACACCTCCAGGGAGGGAGCAGCCACAACCTCCCTGGGCAACCTCACCACCTTCACTATAAAGAACTTCCTCCTAACATCCAGTTTCAATCTCCCCTCTGCCAATTTAAATCCATTGCCCCTTGTTCTATCATTACAAGACCTTGTAAATAATCTGTCCCCAGCCTTCCTGGAGCCCCCTTCAGATACTGGAAGGCTACTATAAGGTCTCCTCGAAGCCTTAAAGCAGCATTACTAAACTTTCCAGGAGCATGAATTGTTCATGGACCATGTGGATTTGGGTTTTCCACATCATTTTTATACATTCCTGTCTCTCATCTCTACCTGACGTGTTCTGTTCATCCCAGGTAGGACTCTGCAACACCAACACCTCCCGTGTCAAAACTTGTTTTTACCTTTTTTATCCCCTCACAATTTTTATTCTGCTTACAGCATAAAATCATCAATTTGGAATGAACATGTTTAACAAGTCGAAGCCAAATATTTTGCGGTAAAAACTGCTGTTCTGCTAATAAACTTCAAGTCTGACAACTTAAATATTTGGGGTTACTTAAGTAGATCACAAAGCCCTAGATGAGCACACTTTTAAGTGTGTGTAGTAAGCAGACCACCACTTTATCTGTCCATCTTCTCTGGGGCAAAACTCATAAACCAGCTCACTCATTTTAGTAGATATGTGCTCTTAAGAAACCTCTCAGACTGGAGCTTCAAAAATACCAAATATCAGTTTGTTCCCTTGCATTAGGATGTCATCACCAATGCTGTGTTTTGCTGCTGTTGTTATTAAGTCCTCAGATGTTGGTGCAAGATAAATTCACTGCACTCCAGATTACTTAACACCTAAATTAAACTGAATTTGTTCATCCCACTGAGTTGCTAGGCAGCCATTAGAGAGCATCATGCATTTCTGATGCAGCTGAAATTATGTAAGAAATTGTAAATAAAAAGAACAAAAGTGTAGATGCATTCTAAAGTCAGACCCCTGCTTAGCAAGCATGCTTTTGTACCTGAGTCAACAGGCAACTACCTGTACTTCAAACGTGTAGCTGCTCACAGTGGGTACCTAACTGTCCACTGTAGGGACAAGTAAGTGTTGTCTGAAGAGCTACTGAAGGAGCTGGGACCGTTTAGTTTGAAAAAGAGGAGGCTGAGGCGAGGGCACATCACTGCCTACAGCTACCTGAAAGGACGTTGTGGAGAGGTTGGTGCTGCTCTCCTCACAGGTAATCAGTGATAGAACAGGAGGAAATGACCTCAAGCTGCAACTGCGCAAGAGGAAATTTTTTTTTATGTGAAGAGTGGTCAGGCATTGGAATGGACTGCACAGGGAGGTGGCTGAGTCACCAACCCTGTATGTGTTTAGAGGTCATTTGGATGCAGTGCTTGGGGATATGGACAGGGGAATTGAGCGAACCCTCAGCAAGTTTGCAGATGACACCAAGCTGTGTGCCCAGTCAACTTGCTAGAGGGCAGGAATCCACCCAGAGGGACCTGGAAAGGCTGGAGAGGTGGACCCAGGCCAACCTTGTGAAATTCAAGAAGGCCAAGTGTAAGGTCCTGCATCTGGGTAGGCACAATCCCAAACACAAATACAGACTAGGTGGTGAATGGCTGAGAGCAGCCCTGAGGAAAAGGGCCTGGGGGTCTGGTGTGATGAAAATCACAACATGAGCTGGCATGCAGCCCAGCATCAAGAGAAGCATTGCCAGTAGGGCAGGGGAGGTGATTCTCTCCCTTTACTCTGCTCTTGTGAGACCCCACCTGGAGTACTGTGTGCAGTTCTGGAGTCCCCATCACAGGAAAGACATGGAACTGTTGGAGTGAGTCCAGAGGAGGCCACAAAGATGCTCAGAGGTCTGCAACAGCTCTGCTATGACGACAGGCTATGAGACTTGGGGCTCTTCAGCCTGGAGAAGAGAAGGCTTCCAGGAGACCTTGTAGTGACCTTCCANCTTGTTCAAGGCCAGGTTGGATGAGGCCTTGGGTGACCTGTACTAGTGGGAGGTGTCCCTGCCTATGGCAGAAGGCTGGAACTGGATGATCTTTGAGGTCCCTTTCAATCTAAATCATTATATGATTCCATGGCTTAGGGGTAAACATTGTAGAGTTGGATTATGGGTTGGACTTCCTGATCTTGAGGGTCTTTTCCAACCTGAATGTTTCTGTGATTCTGTATCTGATTTCCTTGCATGTTTATTCACCTACAACCACAAGTAATACTTAAGGTTTTAAAAACTAATGCTGAGCAATGCTTGGAGGAATGCAGGTTGTTGTGGTACCATGCGTCTCCTACCTTGGCATGCAGGGCACCTCCTGGAATGTTACTTAGGACCTGTCCCAATGAAGGATTAAGCATCTAAATGTGATTTAGGCAGGTGTAGGCACTGAGGTTGCTAGAAGGGAGGAAGCTGGAGAAGCATCCACCTTTTCTTTGTGGAATGGGCCACTGTGGTCCTTAGATTCATTAAGGTTTTATTTATGAGCCGCTTCATGCAATAACAAATAAACAGCTCAAGGAAAAGGAGATGCAGCAGAACCTACTCCTACAAGATAGTACAAACCACCCAGTTTCTGGCCAGTAAATGATGCAATTATTAAGCAATAAGATACACCAGTTCTGATGCCGTTCTCAAACTTTTCAGCATTATTTTCCCTTCCATAAATCTCAGGTGGAGACAAGTTGCTACCCAGTTCTCCCCGACCCTCCCCTACGGAGCAGAGCCACAAGAGACTGATTCCTTTTCTATTGCATGACACTCTCCAGAAGAAAAGCATCAGAATGGGAATTTTGGGAATTTCAGAACCACTCAGGTTTTTCATCTTACAAAATGCATATCGTAATTATCATATCATAATTATCTATTGAATGGGGGGGGGTGGGGAAGTGAGTACTGGCATATGTTTTGCAATAGCTCAAGAGGAGTCTGTCTCCACTTTTAGAGGAGACTTGGGATTAGCAATATGCCAGGTTGATACTATTTTTGGGAATCTTTTTCTGTAAAACATATGGCTGACCACACAAGTCATGATCCCATCCAAAACTTACCAGTTGCTAAGATATCCCTTCACAGCATAATCTGACATCCTTTATCCTGATGCACAAGAAACAAGGTAGAAGTCATAGTGATGAAGGAATGGGGATGGTGAGGAAAGGTGCATTGTTTTCCTGGGAAGAGGAGAATTTCTCTGGTGGGAGGTGATTTGCCACTGGGTCTTCCAGGTCTAGCTTTTGAACAGTATGCTTTACTGGGCCATCATTGGTTTACAAAGTCAGATATATTCAAACTTATTCTTCAGCAGCACAATTAGCATAATGAAGTCCCCAAAGAGATATATGCCAGACAATACAGCAAGCAATCATTTCCCTTTTTTTGGTTGTTTTGTTTGGGGGTTTTTTGTTCAAAATGTAAAATAGCTGAGTCTGTTGATCTCAGTCCAACAGGACTGGAATTTTATGATAAATTTACAAGTTCTAGGCTTGGAAGGAATTATTTTTTTCATGAAAAAAAAAATTGATAAAACAGACTTTTGCAGATAAAAACAACAGCATGCCTTACCCACATGTCCTTTTGTCCTCATAGTACCTACACTAACTCCTTTTCATTAAATTCATTTGATAAAGAAAAAAAGTTGAGTAATTTTTTTTTTAAGTGAGGGTGAGGGGAAAGTATATAAAGATGTGTCAAGTTTCACATGCAAACAATGAGTTTGTCTGCCTATGTGAAAACACCTATATCTGGTTGGACCACCAGTTGTCACAGCAATCAAGGAGTGAAGCACTTTAAGGTGTCCATGGCCTAACTCCATTGCAATGCCTAAACCAGGACAGATAAAACAGTGGTAGAAGTGCCTGTCCTCTCTCCAGTGACTTCAAAGGGAATTTAGGGTTCGCACTTCTGCAGATGCCTGCATGGTAGGCACTGTAAGTTGCATTTTGGAGGGGACTCATTTCACTTTAGGTGTTGCTACATAGCAAAGCTCTGTGACATATTTACCAATCCGCAGCACCACAGTGGTCCTCCAATAATTAATACAGGGTGCAGGAGAACTCTCTTCAGTGCACAGGGAACCTGTGTGGCAGAGAGACTGCACTGCTCTGAGGCCTGGCTTTAAGAAGACCAGTTGGAAGATGTGCTCTGTCACCACACCGTTGCTTTCCATCTGCTGCATGACCTCACGCAACGTTGTCTTATGCATCAGATGCTTGGGAGATCCAAGTGCATTCAGCTATGCCATATAAGGGGATTTCAGCAGAGCATGCCTCCATCATGCCTGTTAGGTATTATCTGTATAGCTCCTTCGGGCTGGATTATCTCCTTTACTGAAATCTGTTCCATATAAGGGACTGGGAAAGGGCTGTGCTGCTCAATCTGCTCATGCCTTGTAGTGGCGAAAGGATTGTGTGCCTGCAAGGAGTTGGCTCCAGCCCCAAAACATCCCCATGCTGAGATGGCTGGAGCAGTTGGCATGGAAGCTCATTCTTTCTGGGCTTTGCCATACTCCAGTCCTTCCCCATAAAAGTTCTTCAGAAAACAGGTAGTTTGATCAAATCATGGTCTTCAGTGCCAGGTAGGTGATGCCGAAAGACTGGATGCAGGTTATTAAACTACTTCTGGAGTATGTTATAACTGGGGGAAGTCAACACTTGAACCTTTATCTTCTTCTAATTTAGCAATAGGAAAGAAACATTCCTCTGGGAGCAGAGGTTTGTCTAGGTCACAAACAGTCTAACTTTGTTGTCAATACAGCCCTCTATAATCTGAGGTAAAAAAATATATTATACCTGTCAAGTCAAAGAATGTGACAAACTCCTTTCCTGCAGCTAGTACTCTGATTTCACCATATTTGCTCTTTTTGGTGATTATCTTATTTAGAGCCCCACAATACTGCTTTAATCAGTCTCTAGTTCAGTTGTAAGGCATATGAGGGCCCACATAGATTGTCCTGAGCCTCGGTCATGCATCCTGCACCAGCAGTAAAATTGGGGGAAGATGAATACCACCTGGGATTGTCATTCTCATAACTGAATGAGCAGGCACACTCTTCTGAAGAGGTTGGAAAGCACTGATTTTTACCTCCTTTATTGTTATTTATCCATGTCTAGCTTGTCTTCTGGAATGGGTGCACAGGCTTCAGCTGATTTTACTCATGTGAGTAAAGCGGAGCACCTAAAAACTTGCAAGTTGAGGACCTAAATCTGGTAGAGCAGAGCATCTTGCTGCATGCCCCAAATTTATCTAGACCAGAAACCCTTGTTTCAGCTTGAAGCTTCCCAGACCCTCTGCCTATGCTTTCATAAGATGATGACCTTAAGCCCTCAACATATTCTGCTGAAATGTGATTTAAAGTTCCGACAGAGAGGCAAAACTCTCTGTGTGTGCGTGTGTGTGTGTGTGTGTGATGTTTTTTGCAAAGAAAAGCACAACAAACAAACATAAGCTGCTTCTTTTCCCTGGCTCTTCATTTCTTCTAGTAGATGGGTTCCTCAGACAGACAGGTAAGACATGATTGAATTTGTGAGCCTAATGCATATCAGTTCATGCACCCTAGACTAGCTCCCCAAACTGCACATGGCACCATCTGTCCTGCCTGGGTGAAGGGTAAACGGTGGGGGAAAAAAAAAAAAAAAACAAAAACAAAAACAAAACAACCTACCTTGGTATACAGATGAAAATCTTTAGCACTGGAAATGGTGCTGTTACCTGAAAAAAAGGCAACATGTGCCTCAGGGAATGAAAGCTCATTAGAGTGCCAGTCTCCATTGTTAACCATCCTGGGTAAACATGAGCCCAAATGTCTATTTAAAGGATTGCCATGCTCAGTCACACACAATTTTCAAGCACTTTCTAGATGTCTGCTCTTGCCAAAAGCTGTCCTTTCTTTCATTCACAGTACTAAGGCTTTCCCTCTGTATTTCTCTATTCCTTAATCTGTTGAGACCTCTTAACATCTCCACCCTTCCTACTTCACTTTCTCAGTCTTTGTCCTCAGAAACCGTTACCCAAAGCCATCAGCTTCTTCCCAAAGCCACTCCTCATGGTGTAGCAGCCAGACCCTGCACTGCCAATGTAGGGCAAGGAGCAATGTAGGGCAATGTAAGCCCAGGGTTTACCAATCAGGTGTCAGGACAGTTGATATTGCTGAATGTCCAAATTATGTCAGTCATGCATTTGCTAGAGATATTCCAGAATACTTCCACTAATTCCAGATTCATAGAATCATGGAA
>VWYK01081920.1:0-14710 GCA_013399775.1 Semnornis frantzii | reverse complement strand
TCTATGATTCTATGATCAAAGACAGGTTGGATGTGCGCTTGGAGCAATCTGAGTAGAAGGTGTCCCTGCCCATGGCAGGGGGATTGGAACTAGTTGGTGTTTAAGGTCCCTTCCAACAGCAACAGAAGGGCATATGTTACTTATGCTAAGTTCCCAAGAACACCAGTATGAGTGCAACCATACCTAGCAGGCATTAGTTTTATAATCATGTTTTCACATCAAAGCAGGGAAAGCACTCAGAAGACAAAATAGAAAACTCTGAACTCAAGGAAACCCACAAGCCTAGTGCAGCAAAATGCACTGAAAATTTGCAACCTAACCTGCTGACAGCACTCACCCCCAGGCAATGTAGGGCTCCACAATCCGCAGCATGTTGATGGAAGCTTTGTTGAGTTTCACAAAGGTTCCATTAAAGATCTGGCGCAGGCGAAGGAGTTGCAGGACCTTGCGGACCTTGGGGCTGACACCATTAGTACTGGAGAACACAGGAAAGAAACCCTCAGTTATCTATGTGTCAGAAAACAGCAGGTATCAAGTTCCCATACAAAACACACCACTGTTTTACCAATTACACAGATCACTGTACTTTCTGGTATTAATACAGCTGTAGTTCCATAAAAAGAACTGAAATAGGCATTTACTGAAACAATTTAGATCTTCATGCTCTCCTGAACATACTTTTTCCCATCACACCTTTTGTTAAGTCTTCCTTGACTTCATCACTGGAGAGTTACAGCAACACTTCAAACACAGGTTAGCAATACATTGGGTAATACTAGCATGTTACGTAACGAAGGTTAAGGTAAAACTGAATGCCTGTCTCCAGAGGTTTAGGATTCTGAGAGGACTGCAACATCTCTNCTGGAGAACACAGGAAAGAAACCCTCAGTTATCTATGTGTCAGAAAACAGCAGGTATCAAGTTCCCATACAAAACACACCACTGTTTTACCAATTACACAGATCACTGTACTTTCTGGTATTAATACAGCTGTAGTTCCATAAAAAGAACTGAAATAGGCATTTACTGAAACAATTTAGATCTTCATGCTCTCCTGAACATACTTTTTCCCATCACACCTTTTGTTAAGTCTTCCTTGACTTCATCACTGGAGAGTTACAGCAACACTTCAAACACAGGTTAGCAATACATTGGGTAATACTAGCATGTTACGTAACGAAGGTTAAGGTAAAACTGAATGCCTGTCTCCAGAGGTTTAGGATTCTGAGAGGACTGCAACATCTCTCTTGTAAGGAAAGATTGGGAGAATTGGGTCTTTTTAGTCTGAGAAGGGAATCTCATAAATGCTTATCAGTACTTGAAGGGTGGATGTCAAGAGGATGAAACCAGTGTTTTTTCAGAGGTGCCCAGTGACTGGACAAGGGGTAACAGGCACAAACTTGAACATAAGAAGTTGCATTTAAACATGAGAAAGAACTTCCTTAATTTCAGGGTGATGGGAGTCTTGAAGAGGCTGCCCAGAGAGGTGGTGGAGCCTCCATCTCGAGAGACATTCAAAACCCAGCTGATGTGTTCCTGTGTGACTTCCTGTAAGTGAACTTGCTCTGGCAAGGGGGATGGACTCGATGATCACCTCCAGAGGTCTCTTCCAACCCCTATGATTCTGTGATATTTGCAGTTTTGCTTTCTTCTTAACAGTAACAGATTTCTGAAGACAGCAGCATCAAAGCTTTACACTTATTCGATTAAGCCTTCTGGGGCATGCACAACATACACTGTCAGCAACTTCCCAAGTCACCAGAGGAAGGAAGGTTGGAAGGTAGCTAGACATTGCAGTCCTCAGGAGAGACAGGTAACAGTGAACTAAGTGCTTCTGAACAGAAATCTGTCTACATCTGTATTCTTTCTTACCCCCTTATCCTGATCACAAACGCCAGTTTGGGTTCTGCTGGAACATAGTAATTCCCAGCTTTCCGGGCCATCCTGGCCATGCGGATCTCCTGTCTGTACATGTGTCTGTACTCCTTGTGGTATGCCTGAGCTTTGGCATAGATGAGTTTTCTTTGGGCCTTACGGAACTGAAATCAATTGACAAAAGCACAGGAGTTACTTTTAAGCAACACAGCACACTCTACAGCTCCCCTCAAGCAATACAAATTAAAGGAGCATCTGTTTGCATCATGGAGTTTAGCATCACTCTCAATGTTTAGATTGGGTATTAGAAAAACTTCACTGCAAGGGTTCCCAATCACTGCAACAAGCTCCCCAGGGAGGTGACCGAATCCCCATCCCTGGAGGTGTTTCAGAGACAGAAACATGGTGCTGAGGGACACTGTTTAGCATCAGCCTTGGCAGTCAGAGAATGGTTGGACTCAGTGCTCTTAAAGGGCTTTTCCAAACAAAACAATTCTGTGATTCTATGCTTTAGAGAACTGGCAAGACTGTTTCACAGCAGTGCTCTTTTAACTTGAGCAATGTTAGAATACATCAAGTTTACCCTCCCAGAGATCACAGCCTTTTCCGTTATAGAAGGCTAGCTTAAACCAACCAAATGTGCTGTCCAGAATTGGCTTGTTAGTGAAAAAAACCCCAAAAACTTGTATTTTATCCAAAAGCATTACGAAGATAGCAATGTACCAAACTTGAATACTGTAAACTCCTGTATTGCAATAGACCATCAGTAGTAGATGACTCTGCAATGGAAAATTTAGAAAGCCACAAAACATTCACCTTTTTTATAGCCAAGATCCTCTTCTGACGTTTGGCTTTTATAGCCGCATATGCCTGCCGCTTCTTCAGCAGGCTCTCCGGTACAGACGGCACCTTCTTTGCTCTGAATTGAAATGGGGGAAAAAAGTCTCTTTTGGCTGATATGAAGCAACAAGACTCTGAAGTCATACCCGACAAACATCAACGATAATACTCAACACAAGACGCTAGTGGGCCTCACTGGCTCCAGCAAGTTCACCGAGGCAAGTTCAACGCCCGCCAAATAAACATGAGCCGTGGCCCCAAGTCCTTTATCCACGGAAGCGGCCCGTGGAAGCCAGCTCTCCCTCCCCGCCCCACCCCACCGAAGGCCGGTACGGCAACTACCGCCTACGAAAGGGACGTGACAAGACCGGCGCAGCTGCATCCCCGCCGCGCTAGGCTCTATCATCCCACCGCTCCCCGCTCCAAGCCACTTGTGTCCCCTCCCGTATCGCCGCCAGAGGCCTAGCGACAAAGCTAGGCCATGGGCAGTATCCTGGTGGCAGAAACAGGGAACAGGCACCACTGCAGCCGCTGATGGCGGCGGATTATGCCTGGGTGAGACAGCCACTTACTCCTTCTCCGCCATGGTCAGCACCGGAAGAGAGAGACCGTGCGCATGCGCAAGTCCCACTTAACCCGTCAGCAGCGCAGACAGGGCCCTGGGCACCCCAGGACCCCGGATTTGGGCGTCCCCGGCACTGCCTGACCGGAGCGAATTCCGGAGTGCCCGATGAGTGCCTGAGGTAAGAGCGCCCGGTAGCTGCTTTCTGTCCGGCGGGACCGGTACGGGCTGCGTCTCGGACCGGAGCCCCTCCGCCGCTGGATTCAGCCTTCCCCGCGGGGCCCTGCGGTGATGGGGCGGTCCAGACATCTCGTGTAAGACGAGATTTGCGCTATTGTAGCCTTAACACCTGCATGGAAAGCCCTTGGGATGCCGCCGCTAGCTCTGCGCTTGCAGCACCCAGGCGGGAAGGGCGGCTGAGAGCGGGGCAGTGCTGCTGCGGCCGCCTGCTCTGCAGTTACAGCCACACTGGCAGCCGAAGGATGCCCGTCCCGACACTGCGGCTATTTATTTGGGACTGCTTAGGGCTACTGGCTGTAGCTGCTGGGCCTAACGCTGTATGTAACGCTCTAGTCCCACGCGAAGGCAGCAGGCCCGCCACACCGTTCCCCAGGCACGGAGGAACGCTAGGCTCTGCGCTGCCGGTGGGTCTTGGCTGCCTGCTGACACCTTACAGAGGTGCGAGAGGCAGTACTGAAGAGCTGCGACGATGTCGGATTGGAGTCCAGCTCTGCCCACACTGATTTCTGTAACATAGTATTACTCTGTGTTAATATAGAAAAGCCTATGCTACTTGATCTCATTAAAGCTATTATAAAAGGGAGTCATTAAAATCAGCAGGCAAACGTGCAATAAACCAGCTACGTTGTCTGCGAAAGGAAGAGGTTGCCTGCGCTTTCTCCCAAAACTCCTGAGCGTGAATTCCTGCCGAACCCAAGCGGTAGCGTCCACAACGTCCCGGCAACTTGTGGCTGCAGAGGGAACGGAGCGCACCGTGCTACTCACTGACACATGGCCGCGGGTGGGCAGATCCACCGGAACGAGCCCTGCCTGCGCACCCCCGTATGGGAATTCGCAAGGGCACGTTGTTTCTTGTCCTCTGAAGCTGGCGAGTGCCAGAAGCGGGCTGCCCCCGGCGCTGTGTCGGGTGTGCGCAGGATGCCCGCCTGCAGGAATTCCCTCACGGAAAAAACACACTTCGTGCATGCTGAGCTCCCCTGTCAGCAGCCGGTCAGATACTAACGGCCTCTGTATTTGGCTGGACAGACTTAAAAACCTCCGCCGTGCTTTTTGCTCGGCAGTTTCTCACGGATCAGCACCAGAAACTCGAGGCAAGCAGGCACGGCAGCACCTGGGGGCACCCCGTGTTCCGGCATTGTAATAGCCGCCGCAGGCCTGCCCTCCAGCTCGCCGCTTCCTTCCAGCCAGCAAAGCCCGCAGGCAGCGGGCCCACAACCGCTCTCCGCGGCCACCTCAAGACATCGCTCCAGAGAGCAGGCCTCTGCGCACGCCGGGACATGCAGTTCGCGGGTTTTGCGCCCGCCGGGAGGCGATTTCTGTTGAGCCGCGGACGCTGGCACCGCCTGGGGCCGCCTGCCCTTGAGCGGCAGAGAGCAACAACCGCTACCCTCCGCCGAGGCCCCTGCTGCGGCCGTGGGACTCGCCCCCAGCGGCGGGGCGGAGCGGAGGCGGGGGGTCTCGGGACTGCGGGGCGGGCTGTACCGGCGCAGGGAGGGGCCCAGCCGCCCGGCCCGCCCTATATAGGGGGTCGAGCGCGTAAGATGCTTAATGCCAGGGGCTGGGAAATTGTTCCGCGCTTAGGAGGCGGTGGTGGCAGGCGGGCATCGCTGTGCCTGTGCTCCCTCCTTGCATGTGTAACTGAGGCAGGGTGCGGGGCCGTGGCGGCGCTCGGCTCTGAGTGCGAGAGGCGCGGAGAGGGGGAGAAACCCTGTCCTGGGCGGTGCGCTGGGACCAGCGGCGGCGGGAGCGAAGTCTGTCTCCCTGCCCGTAGCAGGAGGTCCTGGGTAGGGGCGGCCCCAGGTAGGGGGAGTTGGGCGGCGAGGAGGAGCCGCCTCCGGCGTTGGAAAACTCTGCGCCGCCGGCTTCTGTCCTCTTCGGCTCCGCGGGCGGCGTTGCCGGGACGCGCGGATCCCCCGGCAGCATGAACATCTTGCTGGAGCTCTTCGTGGTGACTTTCCGAGTGCTGTGGGCTTTCGTGCTAGCCGCGGCCAAGTGGCTGGTACGGCCCAAGGAGAAGAGCGTGGCGGGGCAGGTGTGCCTGATCACCGGGGCGGGCAGCGGCCTGGGCCGCCTCTTCGCGCTGGAGTTTGCCCGGCGTCGGGCGCTGCTGGTGCTCTGGGACATCAACACGCAGAGCAACGAGGAGACGGCGGGCATGGTGCGACACATCTACCGGGAGATGGCTGAGGCGGCCGCTGCCGCTCCCAGGGGTAAGCGTCACTCTGCTGGGCCGGGGCGGCTGTCCCGGGCCCGAGCGCTGCCCCGTGTTTCTCACCTGCCATGTCCTGGCGCGGGGGAGTTAGCCGAGGCCGTCTGCCCGGCGGGACCCAGCCTGGGCCGCTCTCACCTGTGGCGGACAGTGCCAGTGTCTCAGCCCGCCGGGGTTCCGGTGGGGAACTGTGAGCAGAGACCTGCTTCGTAGAGCCTTGGGCTCTAAAGGCGGCTTTAAAACCTGTCCCTCTTGTTTAAAAGAGTTCTCGTGTGCCGCGAAGACACTGAAGTAAAGAGACATTTTGCCGTAATGGAAACACATTCGCTGTTGTCACTTGACTGCTTACTTGTATGTTGAAATATGCTTAAGAACTTTTCTTCCCTCTGCCCTCCCTGCCCTGTTATCTTTCTGTTCCTTAGTAGCGGGAGATGGAGAAAAAGATGTGCTGTCCCACTGCAACTTGCAGGTTTACACGTACACCTGTGATGTGGGCAAAAGAGAAAATGTCTACTCGACAGCCGAGAGGGTCCGCAAGGAGGTTGGTGAGGTCTCCGTCCTGGTTAACAATGCTGGCGTGGTCTCCGGGCACCATCTTCTGGAGTGTCCTGATGAGCTTATTGAGAGGACCATGATGGTCAACTGTCATGCACACTTCTGGGTAACTATAAACTTTCTGACACTTCCTGTCAGTTAATTGGACAAAATAACTGCTGTTCCTTAATCTCCTGTGTGCTTGAGTTTGTCACTTATTTACTTCAGGTTGCAAGCTTGTCGTTCTGTTTTTAACAACGTTTTTGGGTATTAAAATTGCTACCAAGAAGTTTTAAATCAACTCTATCCACTGTGAAATCTTAACATTTTAAGTCTTGTGACCTTTTCTGCAACCCTTAGTGAAATCCTTTGCAAGTGTAACTTCTGAGTCTGCTTCAAGTTTGTTACTGTTAATGACTTCTCAGCCTTCCTCCCATAGTCTTCTGACAGTGCTTTAGCAACTTTAAGATGCTGTTTTAATGATTATTACAATAGCAAACTTACACATTTATGAGAAAAAAATACTTTAAAATCCCTGCTGGAAATGTTGTTTGAATTGCCTTGGAGGCAAATTGTTCCTTTTGAAGGCTGGGAGGAAAAGCAAAAAAGATTTCTCAAGAAATCAAGCCAAAAACACTTTTTCAGGAATCCTGCATATTTGTCCTCATAGCTTTCTCTGGGGGCTGCCAGTAGATGTAAGCAAATCTTTAATACAGTTTCTGGGGTGATGTCTCCATAACTAGCAGATGTTAATCTAGGAGAACAAACTACGTGATCTTTCTTGTCGTTCTAACCCTTGGTTTCCCATGTGGTTTATTTTTATGGCCACAATAGGGTGGAATTACATAAATTGGAGCGTTGAAGGAGGGCATGGTGCACATTTGGGCTGGCATTAGCTGTCAGACTGAGCCCATTGTTAGTACTGAAACTGTTCCTTGGACCTTCAAACAAGGTTATGAAATACACTTGCATAACAATCAAAGAATTAAGTAATGTGAAATATACTTCAGCTTAAGCTTTCTTTGGCTGGTCTTACCTTTTCTTAACAAAATTTTGTAAAATGTCTCCTCTTCACAATATAAAAGGCCTTCCCAAACCTAACTTGTTTTTAATGTGGAAATGAAATGCTGTTTCATAACCCTAAAGGAGCCCCTTTCCAGTCTGCCCTGCAAAACACTTGATGGCAGAGCAGCCTTTTTCCAATGTATTGTAAAGCTTGCAGTGAGAGTGCTTTTTAAGTCTTTGGTGCACATGAGATAGTGTGTTTAGGAACTCTTTCAAACACTGAAAGTATGTTTTAAGGCAGGTTTGAAAGGTTCTAAGAAAGCTCATATGACTTCTTACAGCAAGAGCTCTGTGTGTTCCCTGTCATAAAAGTTAAATTGATGCTTAAGCAAGGATGTGTGCTACATTTCATGACTGTTATTGATGTGGTTTAAATGCTGAATTGACAGAGTTTCCAAGAACTCTAAATTATGACATCACCATTAATTAAAATATGGGAGGATCCTAAATTCTCCAGCTGTTCTTCCTTCAGGCCTAAGTCATACACTTATTTATAACATTGTTTCAGAGATCTTTTTAAATCACTGTGTGTTCTGAGCCTTACAGTAACAGAAAATTAGAGTCTCCTATTACTATGAGTGAGCTTCCACAACAATTTAATTTCTTTCTAAATGTTACAGCATGAAGTTACTTTAAAATTAAAAAAACTCCAGACCTCAAAACTCCTGCCAGCAGGACCAAGGCAGTGATTGTTCCCCTGTACTCAACACTGGGGCTCTAACACTGAGTTAAATTTTGGGGCCTTGGTCCAAGAAGAACATTGAGGTGCTGATGTGTATGCAGAAAAAGGCAACAAAGCTGATGAAGGGACTGGAGAGGAGGTGTTGTCAGGAACAGCTGAGGGAAGTGGAGGTGTTTAGTCTGGAGAAGAGGAGGCTGGAGGGACACCTCATTGCTCTCTGCAACTCCCTGAAAGGAGATTGGAGTGAGGTGGGTGTTGGTCTTTTCTGCATAGCATCAGGTGATAGAACAAGAAGAAATGTTCTGAGATTGTGCCAGGCTAGGTTTAGGTTGGAGATTAGGAAAAATTTATTTCCTGCAAGAGTGGTCAGAAATTGGAACAGGCTACCCAGGGATGTGGTGGAGTCGCCATCCCTGGAGGCATTCAAAGAAATGTGTGACCATGGTGCTTTGGCACATGATTTAATGGCCATGGTGGTCTTAGGCTGACAGTTGGACTTGGTCTTAGAGGTCTTTTCCAACTGAAACAATTCTATGATTTTATAAGAAGATGTAGTCAGAGCTGAACTGTGGAACTTGAGATCTTGGCTTAAGCTTCTAAGCAACAATCAACACTCTTTATGTAATTGAGGCTCTGTTCATATGTCTACTTCCTGCAGATCCCGTGTCCTGCTTTGTTTTCCCTTTTTCTTTCTTTTAGCTGTTAACAAAGCTTTTTTCCTTGTGTTCCCCTTCACAATCCCAGAAAAGGTTGGCTTGACCAACAGTGGGTGGACTTCTGTTAAAAACCATAGTAGTTAATTCATAAGATATCATCTGAATGGGCTGCTGAAGCCAACATTTTTTGATGCAAGGCAATGCTAACTTAAATAGAACAATGTGTCTACATGTGTAAAGTCTTACATAGCCAGTCTTTTCCCTCTCAGCTGAACTGGTGGTCCAAAACATAAGCTAATGCTCTAGAGTATTATGTAGGCTTTTAACTATTCTTGGAGGGTGTTTAGTCCAAAACCCTGTAAATGTATTTTACAAAGACATGAATCTTCCATGTAACATTGCCTCAGTAGTTATGTGTCTGTATCTTCTGGAGTTTTGTTGAGGTTTGGTTTTGTGGTTGTTTTTTTTAATATGTGGCAAGGGTAATTCTCATCCCTTGATCATTAATCCAGTCTCTGTGTGCTTCTACATAAACCTGTAAAATAGGTCTCTAGTATCAACCCCTTAAAATGTCTGACAGAGATTGCTTGCCTGCTTTGTGCAGGACGCAGCTGACGTGAGCTTGTTTTGTGTTGGGTATTCTGCAGTAGGCAGTGTCATGACAGCCTGTCACTGGTTTACTGTTGTGACTCTAGCTGAGCTGTGCACCATATCACAGACTGGCAGTCAAGAGAGCCTTAGCAGTGTGCCACAGCCTGAACAGATGCTTTCCATTTTGCTGACATTCATGATTTGTATAATCCTTCCTGTGAGTGTTCTATATAAACATGTCACCACTGCGTCATGTAGCAATTTCCACAGCATAAAATCCACTGCAGTATTAAGTGCCTGTTATTTCATGCTGTGATAACTTGAATGCTTCTGATATTGAAAGCGCAGGGACAAAATCCATTCTGGTTTGAAATAAGCCAGCTCTGGTTTGCTATAATTTGCAGATGCACAAAGCTGTAGCAGGAGTGTAATACTCTCTTTCCTGCCAGGCTGTTGGGAGAGTAAGAACTTATTCAACTGCACTTGTCAGTTACTACAGGGGAACTTCTGCAGTGGAGATGATCTTTCTGGGATATGTCAGGTTTCAGATTCGAGAAATGTTAAATCCCAGCACAAACTAAAGCTGTTGGTTTAAGTTTTAAGCAACCGTAGGAACATAACACTGCATTTTTCTTGTGGTCTTACAAAAAAGCTTAAGTGAGGTGTCAAAATATCATGCTTTAGATTGTGGAACCGCATTTAATAAAACTACTGTACAAGCTTATTTCAGGGCAATTTGACTTTACTTACCTACTCTAACTTTTTTTTTTTTCTGGAAGAATAATGGCATCACTGGATGAGCAGGTATCAGTATTGTACTTTAGCACAGAGCTTAGGAAGTCCTAGATTTGGTTGTTGAACGGGACTCACGGAAGGGCAGGGACAAAGTGATGATCAGGATCTGTGAAGTTGTGTGACATCAAGGTCTTTCGATATAGCAGATCTGAGAGAACAGTGATCTGCATTTCCCGGGTATTGTGGATCCTCCAAAACTTTCAGCTGAAAAGCTCTCTTCCTGGAGGACTTCTCTCCAACTTGCCAAAAGGGGGAAGCAAAAGCATTCAGCTCCAGCTCTGTCATACTTTTAATAAATAAAAATCATGTAGTGAGAGACTGGTGTCCAGAGTTTGAAGAGCTGCCTTAAGTGGAGTAGTTGTCTTCATTCCCTTAAAAACTACTTGATTTTTGAGACATCTTTGAGGTGGCCTAACATTGATACAGAAAGAGACAAATACTGAGGAAAGAGGGAAATACTACTCAAGTAATGTACCTGGGAAAGAAAACTAATGGTGAGTTGAGTCAAATGCCTATTTGTGCAGCTGTCCTATTTATTAGGCTGACAGGATTTTTGAAGCCTTGGAAAATAACAGTAGCTAACAGATAACTATTGATAAATATTTATTTGCACTCTGGTTCTTCAACCTCCCTGGTATTAAATAAGGCTTTCTTGTGCCTATGACTTTAGTTTAAATGTGGAATATTGCATTTGTGTGCTCATTGAATTTTCTACAGAAGAAAAGACACCTCAAGTTCTGTTATATAGTACCAGGCTGAGTCTTGTGGTCTGTTGACATTCACTTTGTTTTTTTGTCTTAATCGCTATGATTCATGTATCTGTATTTAATCATAGATACTGTATTCCACCAATGGCCCAGTCAGTTATCTTTAACATCTTGGATAAGTGGCAATAGATACTTTCATTATCTTTTTAAAATTCATTATAATGTATCCTAAGATACATGAATTTACTTGTACAGTTTAATCTACAAGTTCTTGAGTTCTTTTTTTAATTTATTTTGAAAAGTGAGTTGGATGAAGTTCAAGCAAAGCATGTACATATAATACAAAAAGTATCCTAAAAACTAACCCTTCCCTTGTAAAATGATTCCAACTGCATGCCACCAGTGAATGACCCTGGACAGCATATGCTTTGTATGCTGTGGTAGCATGTTGAGTGGTGGGTATGAAAGGAAAAGCAACCCTACTCTTAGCTATGGAAAGTATCCTATTAGTTGTACTTAAAATGTTGAAGTGTTTTGGTATGGCTCTGCAGCCCATCTGTTCTTGGGTTCATTTCTCAAGAAAATAGAGGGAATCTATAAATAGAGGAAATGCTATGATCCAGATACATGTTCCAGAAAGTTGCTCTTTCCCAGTTTATAAGGGAATGCACTCAACTTCTGGAAAATAAATGGATGGATATATATTTCACAGAATGGAGTGGGCTGGAAGGGACTTTAAAGATCATCTAGTTCCAGTCCCTCTGCCATGGGTAGGGACACCTCCTACTACTAGATTGCTCAAGGCTGCATCCTGCCTGCCTTAGGGTACTGTCAGGGTTGAAGCCCCCACAACTTCCTTGGGCAACCTGTTTCAGTGCCTCACCACCTTCATAGGGAAGGGTTTCTTCCCAATGTCTCATCTACACCCAGCTTCTTCCAGTTTGAGACCATTACCCTTTGTCCTGTCATTCCATGTGTTTGTCAGAAGTCCCACTCCTGTAGCCCACTTCAAATACCGGAAGGATGTTTGAAGGTCCCTCTGAAGCCTTCTCTTCTCCAGTCTGAACAGCCCCAACTCCCTCAACCTGTCTTCATAGCAGAACTGCTCCAGCCCTCTTCATGACTTCCTCTGGACCCAGCCTACCATGTCCTCCTTGCGTTGGGGGCTCCAGAGGTGGACACAGGACACCAGGTGGGGGCTGAGTGGAGCAAAGAGGCAGAATCCCCCATCTACTGCCCACACTGCTGGGGATCAGTCCAGGGCAGGATTAGTCTCTGGGCTGCCAGCACACTTAGGTGGCTGATGTTGAGCTTCTTATCACCTAGCACCCCAGGTCCTTCTCAACACTGCTCTCTATCCATTCTCCACCCAGCCTGGATTTGTGCTTGGTTTATTTCTGGAACTTGAGTGGGCAGAAACCTACTGGCTCAGAACTTTCCTCACAGATTTATGGTCTACCAGAAGCTTGCCTAGTACAACCACAGTTGTCACCAGCAAGCAATCTCTAGTTTTGTAGCCTGTGTCTTGCAATTGGTGCATATCTGTAACCTACCCATGGAGTCATAGTGTAGCTGTATTTTTCAAAAAAGACACTGAAAGTTTTTCAGTTTTCTCATGCTTTCTGGGGTGGTCACCAACCCAGACCACTTAGTTCAGGTACCTGTATGTCTAAGCTTTGGCTGTAGAAGCAATCTTACATCAGTTTCAGAGCAGACATGGGGAGGATTAAAAATGACCCTTCAGTCAGTGTGCTCATCTGAAGTGTGTGGAAGCATCATCAGCATCATAGGTTTATCATCAGTGGATGAACATCTCTTTCTTTTTCCTGGAAGAAAAAAGATGTTGATATCAACTCAAAGGCATGGATAGGTTTGTAATGTTGGTATTTCTACTTCAGATACTCATGTGGAAGTGAGCTGTCTTCTGGGTTTTTATGAATGAGTGTCAAGATGAAGGTGCCAGTCTCTTTTTAGTTGTGCCAAATAATAGGACAGGAACAACAGGTATTGTATATTGCTTATGCCAGAACTCAGGAAGTTCCTCCTCAACATGAGGAGAAACTTCTTTCCTTTGAGGATGACATGGCACTGGAACAGGCTTCCCAGAGAAGTTGTGAAGTCTGCTTCTCTGAGACTTTGAAAACCTCCACAGATATGTTCCTGTGTGACCTGCCCCTAGGTGATTCTGCTCTGGCAGGAAGGTTGGACTTGATCTCTGGAGGTCACTTCCAACCCCTAACATTGTATTATTCTGCGATCATTAAGCACATTGAGATGGGATGAGAGGTGGGTCTCAGTTTCATACAAAATGGCCATTCATTTGTCCTGTAAAGGAATCCTGTAGTTTGAGCACCTGTAACTGGGATTCCAGAGTGATGTCCAGCTAAGTGTGGCTATTCCACAAGTTACTCAGCTCTAGTCCTTAAGGTCCATTGAGACTAAGTCATGGTTCTCCTTTGTCTCTACTGTATCTTGATGATAGATGAGTAGTTGCTTATTGAGGAGTCTGAACAGAACTGCTTATAGCATTCTTGACTTGCTTTTTTTGCACCACTTCCATCAGAGTGGTGGGAAAATGGCATCAAAAAGTCTTTGACAGTCCTACTGTCCTATGTGTACTTTCTGTGCTAGAGCATCTGCCTTACGTGGTGGTGGAGAATGCTGACCTCTTTTTCAAACAGCAGCTGAATGCATACATTTCCTGGCTTTCTCTTAAATGATGTAAAGTGCTTGATTTTTTTCATCCCTATCAGTTAAGGAATCTGAGAGGGCCATTCAGAATCTTTCCCTTAAACTTCAGCTGCACCCAAGCCTTTACTCCACTTGGACTTGATCTCTGGAGGGAAATTAATTCCCTGCACCATTTAAACAGTGCATAGACCTTAGAGTCTCAAGGAGCACAAACCAGAGATTCTCTGATTGTGGCCCATGGTTTTATTTTGTAGATTATTATCTAAGTCAAGGTGTGATCAACCATATTTTTCTGTGTACTAAACTATGTGAACCTTGAAGAATTCAGGTGCAAACAGTAACATGCTTGACAGAAAAGCAATGTGAAAGGTCCATTAAAGAAAGGAAAGTTGTTCCGAGGCAACCATGATGAGACTTTTCAAGCTATTTGAAATGTATTTGAAGTATTAATTATTAGTGGCTTGCAATTCTGCAGCCATCTAAACTAGAGCTGGAGTAGCAGTATAGCTTGCAGGGGTAAGGCTCTTGGGAGAATTGCACTCTTCAGTCTCCTGTGACTCTTTCTGAGAATCAGAGACGTGCCATCAAACCCTGTGAATGCTTTCAGAATTGCTAATCTACTCTGAAGGAATGGTCCTGAGTTAGTGATAAGTCTGATGATTAAATTCCTGCTCTTATGGAATGAGGTAGGTTGAATAAGCATAACACTTCTGCACTGACTTTGATCTGCTATTATGCTGTTCCTTGTGAAGGACTTGAGGGGGCAGGAAAACTCTGAATGAAATGAAAAGTCTTGGCCATGTGGTGCCTAAGCTCACTAGACCTGGAGAGTGGCTTTTCAATCAAGTAGTCGTAAAGATGATATGTGTGCCTTTCTTGTCCTACAGAGGTTAGGAGGACAGGGGTGTTTAAAAGTGTCAGATTCTGCTACTTACAAGGAGCATCAACTTATATTTTCTGAAAAGCAGCTAAGTTAATGAGATCTTGTTATATTACCTGAAAGGACATTGTGGAGAGGTTGGTGCTGGTCTCTTCTCACAGGTAATTAGTGATGGAAGAAGAGGGAATGGCCTCAAGCTGCAACAGGCTAGGATTAGACATCAGGAAACATACCTTTTCACAACTAGAGTGGTCAGGCATTGGAATGGGCTGCTCAGGTTGGTGGTTGAGTCCCCAAGCCTGGATGTGTTTAAAAATCATTTGGATGTGGTGATCAAGAATGTGGTTAAGGGGTGAACCATGTAGAGTAGGAATATCAGCTGG
>VWYK01081916.1:0-13323 GCA_013399775.1 Semnornis frantzii | reverse complement strand
TGCTCTGCTCCCCCCCCCCCCCCCCCCCCCCCAATTACCTAAACTGGGAGGACAAAGGCTGACAGAAGCGTTAATCGCCCTTATCATACAGAAACCATGGCGCGAAATTACGAACTTATATAAGGTTAGCTATACAGCCTACGGTCAAACGAATGAATCCTGAAGAAAATCTTATGGAATCTTCATGTTAATCTGAAACGCTGTGGTCCCAGTTTGCAGAACTCTGAATACCCAAGTGCAATGATTGATGCCAGTAGGTGCTCACTACTGGCAGCAGAACACTTTAAAGCAGAGGAATGAGGTAATTTATTTGGGCATAGAGAAGGGAACCCGAACTGCAGCAGCGCCCTTGGCGTCTCCCGACCCCAGCATGGTGCCTCTTCTCACGAGGAGCACAAGACACCTGCCGCAGCTCCCGCCCAGCTGCAGGACCGGCGGCACCGCCCGACCCCGCCCACCTCGCCGCGGACAGGGAGGGAGGGGCCGCGTCGGGTAACTACAGACAAAGTCGCGCGAGAGGGGGCGGCCGTGGCCGTGCTCCTCCCTCTGCCGGTCGCGGCGAGCGAGGCCTGCGCCGTGGCGGGGCTGTGCCGCGGCGGGGGAACGGCGACGGTGGTGGTGGTGGTGGTAGTAGTAGTAGTGAAGAGGCGGAAGTAGTCGGCAGGCGGCGGCGGGCCGGAGGCCGGCCCAGGCCGAGGCGCTGAGCAAGATGCCGGGCGGACGGGTGTGTGCCGCCTGCGGCTGCTCGGAAATCGAGGTGGACGCGGCGCGCGGGGATGCGGTGTGCACGGGCTGCGGCTCCGTGCTGGAGGACAACATCATCGTCTCCGAGGTGCAGTTCGTGGAGAACAGTGGCGGCGGCTCCTCCGCCGTGGGGCAGTTCGTGTCCCTGGATGGTGAGCGGCGAGGGGCCGGGGAGGGCCGGGGCGCACGCGTGCCGGGGCTGTGCGGGACCGGGGCGGGAATGCGGGGGGCCAGTGTGTAAGATAGTGGGTGCTGGGGAGAGAGGGGTCAGTGGATGGGGGACAGGGTGCGAGAGGTCAGTGTAGGGGAGAGTGAGTGCTGGGAGAACAGCGTCCTAAGAGGACAGGGGACTGCTTGGGCGAGAAACTGTGAAGGGTTACGGGGCAGTGCGTGGGACAGAGGGTGCCGGGTGGACAGGACAGTGCATGGATGGGGGACCGTATGTGAAAGGTTGAAACAGTATGTGTGGAGAGGATGCTGGAGGGTCTGGGGACGGTGTGGGAGATGGTGCTGAAGGGACTGCGTACTAGGGTGAGGGTGTAAGGGCACAGGGACAATGCACAGGTGAGGGTGCTTTGGGCCGTGTGGGTTCAGGGATAGAACTTGGGGGTGAGGGTGCTGTGCTGAGGGTAGAGTTCTGGTGATGGCTCATGCCAGTGAGTGAGTACTGGGGGTAAGGACTGTGTGTAAGGAAAAGGATGCTGTGAGTGGCATACAGAGCGGGTGTGTGGCAAGTGTGCTGTGCAAAGGGGCGCAGGTGACAACGCTTGTGGAAAAGTGTTGGGAAAAAGAGGAACAGGGATGGTACATGTGAGCTGGTGCTGGGCAAAGTGTAAGTGGCAAACAGGGCGTGGGGAGGGAGGATAGTGTGCTAGGCAAGGCAGAACAAATGGGGTGAGGGGAAGCCTGGGATGAATTGAGAAAAAGCTGTGCAAGATGGGAGGGATGCTTTGCGTGATGGGAGTAAGTACATGAGATACTGCAGCTCTGCCTGGTGTTGGGTGGGTGCCTGAGAGAAGGTGTAGGGCTCTATGTGGAAGGAGTAGGTGTACAGGGGCATGGGGACTTATATAAAATTAGTTGAGGTAGAGGACAGGAGAGTTGCATGTTTGATGGGTAGAGGTAGTATGTGGAAGCACTGATACAGTGTGATGGAGAAGGGCTTGAAGTGATGGGTCAAGAGTCTCCTGTAAATAGATGGGTTGGGTGTTTGTGTGACTGCCCTATAGGATAAGGCCTGTGTGCCAGGAAGATGACATAGTGTTTGGAAGGGGAGAGAAGGAAAATGTGTGGGGAATGTGTTTAAGGGGGGAGAAGCATAAAGAATTTCTGGTGGAGTGGGCAATGCTGTCTATTGGAGTTCAAGAGATTGCTGTAGACTAGGATTTATCTGTCTTCCGACTCAGGGTGTTGTCATTACCTTCTGATATTACATTTTTTTATGACTTATGAGCAGCTCTTGTCTCCTTCACTTTTTCCTGTAGTGATGTGGAGACTACATTTTTAAGGGCTTGTACTGCTTTTTGCCTCCCACCCAAAATTATGCAGGACAGATGGCATGTAAGCAAGAGCTCATTTTGGAGTGCCTTTATCCTATGAAAAAAATATTGCAAGGAAAAGAGAGAAGTGGATCATACTGAGGCTTTTTCTTCTGAATGAATGAACAAATTGCACAGTAATTTTGTAAGTTCCTTTAAGGGACTTTTCCCCTCTTGTGTAAGTCCTGAGATGCTATTGCTGGTTTATCTTTTTTGATGGATAGTGTATTAATTTGTTGCTCTTGTATAGCCAGCTACCTGTCATATATTACTCTGAAAAAATAATTCTAGCACACAATAAAGGCAGATAAGCACTGTGAGGACATTTGAGTGTGCTTGTGGTAGCTCTACCTGTCTGGCACAAGATGTGATTGCAGGGGCTTCACTGTGTGCTCATGCTGTGAGCTTTTAACCAGTCCCCATGTGCATTTATTTTGGTGAAGTATTGTTTGTGGAAACAACAAAACAGGATGTTCAAAGCAATACTGTTTGTAGGCTTACTAAATTACTGTGAAGATGAGTGTGGGTGTTGTTTCAGGGTAAATACTTTAAAGGAATTTGGATGTGGATGGTTTATGCTAGGCTTATTTTGACACCTATTTCTTTATGTTCCAAAACAGGTGCTTCTGTTGTGAATGGCTTGGATGGGTTTACTCTTTACTGGGTAGAAGAAACAGCTGGATGGTTGGGCTCAAAGAATTGTGGGAACTTGAGTTGTTTAGCCTGCAGAAGGGGAGGCTGAAGGGAAACCTCCTTGCATCCTGCAGCTCCCTGAAACCAGGTTGAGGTTGTAGTGAGGTGGGCACTGATCTCTTCTCCCTAGTAACAAGTGATGGGGTTAGAGGAAATGGCCTCAGATTGTGCCATAGGACATACAAGTTGGACACTGGGAAAAATTTATTCCTTGAGGGGATTGTCAGCACCTGGAACAGGCTGCCCAGTGAAGTGGTGGAGTCACCGCCTCTGGAGGTATTTAAAAGACCTGTAAATGTGGTGCTGAGGGACACGGTTCAGTGGTGCACTTGGTAGTGCTGGGTTAGTGAGTGGACTTGATGATTTTAAAGGTCTTTTCCAACTAAAATGATTCTATGAGTAAGTTGGTTTTTTTCTTCATTTAGAAGTGAGCAATGAAAGCTAGTCTGAAAAGATGTATTTGTGCTGCAATAAGTGTCTTCATGATGTGTGCTTGCTTACTATGCTTGTATGACAGTAATAAAAACCCTTGAGAATGGGGAGAAAAGTCTTTCTGTGTAAGCAAGACAGAATTTATATCTCTGGGTGTTGTAGTGGCTGGAGAATTTTCAGTGGAACATACATTTCTCTCAAATCAGAAAACATACTTCCTGAGAGCAAAGTTTTCTGCTAAGCTACAGCTTTCAGTGACTTCTGATTCTGTGAACAGGTTTCTATGCAAAGTTACCTGTTTTTAACACCTTTTCCTGTTATCTTTGTCAACTCTTTAGATCTGTGGCTTTGAGGGATCCCATCTGTGTATGAAATGCCTTGGGCTGCGAGGCTCCTCAGACTGCAGTGTTGTGTTCATGGACAGCTCTAATATGTGAGACCTTCTCCAGAGATGCCTGGCCATCTCCTGATGCCAGGCTCTTGGTTGGTAGAGCTGGGGTCCTGGGGACCATTACTTAGTTTTTGCAAAATCAGTTTTCTGTTGCAGGTCTGGGAGTTGAATGGGAGGAGCTCTTAGTGTTTATGGAGTTCAGAGCTCATAGCTGTGGAACCAGATTCCCCAAACCCTTCCAAGATCCACAAGGGCGTCTATTTGTGTGCTAATGTATGTCCAACAGTTATAGATGCCTTTATTTATTTTCTTTCTCTTTATAAAAGAAGCAAGAGGGAATGGAAAGCACTGAGATACTGAGTTCTCTGTGGTACATCTAGCAAAACCTTCTTTTTTGCCAAGCTGTGCATTAAGAATTCACAATCTTGCATCTGTTTGTTGAAGGAGGAAGAGCATCCTGCACTTCTCTACATTAATACAAAGTGACATGATCTAGATCATGCCAAGTCCTTGCTAGTAAGCCCAGCAAGCTCACTATAAAATATGGGAAATTCCTTCTTTGGTTCTTTCAGGGCTGGAAGAAGGTGTGAGATCATAGTTAAGTTTTCCCAGGCAGTATTTACATCCAGCTGTCTGTGTGCTAGTGGAGGAAACCACAGCCTCAGCACTAATAGCTTTCACTGAGAACTTTGGTGTAGCTGGTGTTTTCCAGTGCAAGTGTGTGAGCCTATCTTTCCACTGTTTTGACAACTTCAACAACTGAATATTACCATGATGAGGAAGTGTGGGCTTATGCTTGAATATGACTGAAAGGTCTTGCTTTGCTACCATCATGAGGTTTGTGGAAATGCAGACCAGTAAGTCTGTTGGGGGGAAAAAGGCAGAAGCAGCAAAGGATGAGATAGATGGATGTGCAGGTAATTGTGGGGAAAGAATGTCTTTTGGCAAAGTGAAGGCATGCCTTGTAGATCTCTTGGCAGTTTCTGAGGAAGTCAGTAAGTGGACAAAGCAGATTGTTGGATTTCCAAAAGGAGGTTGGTAAGATCCTTCACTGGATACTTTTAAAGAATCTGACCTGTCATGGATAAGGGAAAGTCTATACATAATGGAGTAACTACTCAAATTATAAGGAACAAACTAGAAGTAAATGTCTCCTAAAGGAGCTGCCTGTGTGAAGTTCCTCAGAGTCTAGGCTGATCATCTGGAGAACAGGTGAATAGTAAGTTAATGAGGTTTGCTGGCAGCACAGTAGTACTTAGGGTGGTAAAGTCTATAGAAGAACCTGTTACTCTTAGTAGCTGGATAGTAGTATGGCAGATAGGATCAAGAGTTGCTGAGAGAATTAGGGCCACTTCTTTCTGCCACATCCAGTATAGTTGCATCTGGACAGGCTTATGTAACTTGGTAGGTCTTAATGAATAACTCTGTAAAAGCATTTACCTCAGCGTTCATTCCCAGTACAAAAAGCAACCAGCCAAAGGAAAAAACCCACTACCAAACAAAAAAAAAGCAACCGAACTCCCAAACCAAAACGATGACAGTGGGGAGGGGAATGTTAGATGTTACCAGGGAAGGAATGTGACAGCATGTACTGGTACATAGCCGCAGCACTCTGTGTGGCTTACATACTGTGTGCAGTTCTGGTGTATCTCTTTTCTTCCTCCTCCTTAAGAGTATCTCTAATAGAACTCAGAAAGATATGTAGAGGAAGATGAAATGATCAAGAGGGGGGCTTCTCGAAGAGCTTTTCTTTCAGAATGAATAGACTCAGCCCTTTCAGACAGGCAAAGAGCTGATTGAATGGGGACAGAGAGGTTTGTAAATACAGTAGAATAACATTGTTAGGATGAAGAATTGTGCAGTATCACATAATGCAAAATCTAGGGAGTGCTAGCTTGTTTTAAAGGCAGTAAGGAGGACATTCAGAAGCATTAGGAATGTTTTGGTGGTGTGGTTTGTTCTTTCTCCCCAGGGGAAAAAAACTAAACTGACTCAAGTTGTGGATGTTGAAAGTTTACATGAGTTAAAAAATGGGCAAAGAGAATAAGAATATATTTGGACCATTAAGAATGATGCCATTCTTGGTCTTTATCCACAGACCTTCAGACACTGGGAGATTCTCTGACAGATATGTCAACAAGCTTTCCTCCGATGTTTTGTGTTGGCTTTTAGGTCTGTATATTAATGGACTTTACCCTTCAGAGGTGGGATACTGAATGATAGTCTTTTGATCTAACTTGGCACAGCTTATTCTTTGAGACTTCAGAGAAAGACCATGTTCTTAGAGTTCTACAAAGATGCTTTTCAGGGTTTGGGCAACTTTAAAAAAAAAAAAAAAAAAAAGAAAAACAACACAACCAACCAACAAAAAAACCCCAAACAAAACAAAAAATTTGAAACAACACAAAACCCAATAAACTGGTCTAAGAATCTCAGGGGATTTGGCTTTGTACAATAAAGTGCAGGTGTCCTTGGGTACTAATCCTGGGGGCTTTTCAGCTTCTGTTTTGGAACGTGTTGAGCACAAAACTCCTCTGACTTCCACAGTTGTATGGGTATGTTTTGTTTTCAAAATCCTTAGCTAGTTCTTATGATCTTCTTGAGAAGTTGGTAGTAGAGATATTTACAATTGTGAGAGTGTGTGATAAGGTGTCCAGAAATCTATACTACAAGGGCAATATTTATTTGGAGTAAGGTTTAGGAAGTTGCATATGCAGCACTTTGTAGTAAGGACCATGAAATCTTCCCTGATGGCAGTCGGGGCATATAAAAGGAGATAGTGCGCTTATAAAAAGATGCAAAGAGAGCTAGACCATCCTAGTCCTGATGAGGTGTTCTGAGGAGAGGGACATGACCTCTTTGTCTCTGCATAGTAACACTGATGCATTTCTTTGTCATGGTGTTTCTGGAAATGGAGGATGTGATTGCAGTTTAGCCTAATCCCATAGTTCTTATTAATGCTGCCTTTCTTGCGGAGTGACAGATCATCTTTACTTGTGAGGTACTCATCTTTTGTTGGGTCACAAACTGGTTACAACCAAGTAAGAGTCCATCTTGAGGCCTAACTCTGGGCACGTTACAGTCTTGAAGCTCGTGAAGGCTGTGTTAAAAGCGAGTTGTTTAGCTTGACTGATTTGATCCTGGAAAATTTGACATCTGCAGATGCTAGTTAAAAATGCTTGTCCATAAACACTTGAGTTCCAGGAAACTCTACTTGCACAGAAAATGTTTGAAGCATGTGCTTTTCCCAGTGGAGTCTAGTTTTGGAGAATATCCAGATTATAATTGATAACCAGTTCAGATTATTGCAAGCTAGCCAAAAGAGGGTGCTTTCCAGCTTGTCAAATTTGGGAACTTTTGGATTTTCTGATCACTCTTTCACTGTGTGTGTGTGTGCGAGTCTTCTGTCTTGTAGGTGTTGGGAAAAGGTTTTTTCACTTTTTTCTCATGTCAGCCTCAGGAAAAAAAAAGCTGAAGAGAAAAAGGGGAGGAAAGTGCAAAAACTAATATTCTAGAGGTCTTATCAGGTTTTATTTAAAGAAGCTGAGAAAGTGGAAGTCTAGGCCCTTAATCTGACACTAATCAAAGGAGAGGAAAACAGTCCTACCTGAGAGAGCTGAAGTACAGGCAGCGCAGCAGCAAGCTGGAGGACTCAACTGAGAAAATAAAAGACACTGCAAGTCATATCAGGCTTGTGATCCTACAACATACTGTGTCTGGGGAAGCTCATCATTTGTTCCAGAAGTAATCTATAAATAAATGCTTGCTAGCAAGTTGAGAAAAATGGCTTCTGATCAGCTTCTTGGGCACAAACCATAAGGCAGTCTGGAAATCTTCCCTTTAGAAATATTTGGAATCTCTGTGTGCATTCCAGTGACAGGTGGGCAGCCTGCTTCACAAGGTACTGCTGCCCCTTGCTGTTCTTGGCCACATTGTGGCAAGTCTCAGTAGGATGGTTCTAGAGTGAGTGTAGGGTGGTGGCTGAGGTGAGATTTTTGTCCTGCAGGCTCTGCCTTTGGCGTCAGCTCAGCTGTCTTGAAACAGGTTTGCTGTTTTATGGTCAATTGCTTGAAATGTCTGTTTATTTTTAGTGCATTTTGATTTTAATTTAGTTTAAGTATTTTTTAAAAATGTGTTTTCCCTCCCTTTAATGCTAGGTTGGCATTTGTTACTTGAAATTTATAGTAATTGGTGTAAGTTAAAGTATTTTAACTTACTCTTAGTCATCACCTCCTGGCTTAGTCACTATATAGGCATAAAGAAATGGAAGGCTACAAGGGACATTGACAGCATTAGTCCAACTTCAGCACCAAGTCAGGATCCTGTAGCTGTGAGCTGTTGTACAGCATGTGTGCATTATTACTTTCCACCTCCCAATGTACATGAGTTTACAGGATATTCATTTGAGGCTGGTGGGAAGAATGTGGAAAGCTATTTGCTTCCTTCTACTCACAGGGGAAAGACAAATTGTGAGTTAGTATCCATTAACACACTGACAAGTGTTTGTTAAAACTTCTGGTGTGGGAGACTTCACAACATTTTTAAGTAGGCTGTTTCAAATACTGGAATATCAAGGAAAATTTTTTCCAGGTAATAAAATATTTTTATTGGAAGTAAATTATAAGCAACTCACTACAGTGACCTATTTGCATTGCCATAAGTGCTGAATGTATGCCCTTACTCTGCAGTGTCCCTTGACAAATTTAACTGCTGTAGCTTTTGGTATGGTCATGTTTTTTAGGTCTGCTTATGGAAACTTACTGAAAGGTTTTTTATGTGGTTGTTAGCCTTAAAAATATAATCATTTTCCATCTAGGAGTGTGAGCTACCTTGATCTCAAGTGTAGAACTTGTCTGATGTTTGCAATTATCAAAGTATTTAGGTCTTCTGGGTTTTGTGGAAATGAAAAATTATGGTCAGAAAACTGGAAAGAAGAGAGGGACTAAATACACAGGAAAAGCTTACATAAAATGTAAGGTTAAGCTTACTAACCATTTATCTTCTATACCTTTTTTCCGTTGCAGCTTTGTAAGATGGACAATGTCACAGTGCTAGTGGAATGGTTGGTGAAGAGGATGAACTTAAAAAAAATTCCAGACAGTTCCGTAAAAAAAGGATTCTTAAACATTTTCAGTGTTACAAAAGTGGAAGGAGTAGAGATTTTTTTTTTTGCTTGGTAGTTGTTAATTAGCTTCCATGTAAGATATATTGATAGACCAAATCCTGACATAAAATATTTCTTCTAGTGCATCTTTACCCAATCCCGAAGTGAGTTTCACCAGGAATGAACATAACAAACTTGAAATGAAAACACTGTATACTGAAAAGTGAAAGTAATGTTAGCATCAGCAAACTTCTTCCTTGTGGGACAGATTTTTTTAAAGACTACGCTAATTCATTTATTTCGTTTCATAGTTAGGTTATGTAGAGTGGGTACGATGAATTTGCAACAGAGAAGAAAGTATGAAGGTGCTAGATTTGCAGACCTCTTTAGGAAATCCTGAAGAACTATTACACTGTTATGCTTGTTAGACTTTTTTCTAGGTTTTCTCATTACAAAACTAATGCATGATCGTGTTGCGTTGGGAGGAAGGAGGGGAAACTTGTGTTTATATCATGGAAAAAAGAATTATCCACTACAGGTTTTAATGGCATGAGCCGAATCAATTTCTGCTTCTCTTCTGAAATCCTCCAGGTGGCAATCTTGCATCAGACTTAAGAGTAGAGTGTCGGTTGCTGTGCTGCTTGTGTTTCGGGTTTTTTTTCCTGCGATTGAGTCTTCTAGATGTTGTCCTTGTGATGGCAACAAACGTTTGCTTGAGGTGCTGCAGAGCTTAGTGTTGTCAGTTGTGAAAACGCTGAATCGTGCATGTAACTTCGGTGCAGTCTGATTTCTTCGCCTTGTGTGGCCCTAAACTTAACATGTGGTGGACGCAACAGTATATTTATCAGTTGGAGTTATGAAAAGAGACCCATGGAAAGCTAGCTTTAATAGAGTAGATTAAATGCTTGTTGATATACATTTATTCAACAGTGATACTCGCGCTGGGTGTAGTGTGTGCAAGTCTGTTAATTTCCCTATAATAATGGCTGAGACAGTTGGAGTTCTTCAGTCTGGAGAAGAGAAGGCTCTGGGGAGACCTTACAGCAACCTTCCAGTATTTGAAGGGGGCCTATACAATAGCTAGAGAGGGATTTTTTTTTTTTGAAAGGCATTTAGTGACAGGATGAGAGGTAATGCCATGAAACTGGAAGAAGCTGGATTAAGATGAGACATTGAAAAGGCATTCTTCGTTGTTAGGGTGGTGAGGCACTGGAACAGACTGCCCAAAGAAACTGTGGAGACTCCACCCCTGGTAGTGTTGAAAGTCAGTCTCATTGGTGCCTTGAGCAACCTCGTATAGTGGGAAGTGTCCCTGCCCATGGTTGCAACTAGATGATCTTTAGGGTCCCTCCCAACCCACTCTGATTCTGCAATTTTAGTTTTGTAAATTTTAGTACTTTTGTGTGTTCAGAAAACTTCAATCACATAGTTTTGCTATTGCAGGCATGAATTGTAATCAAGATATTTATTTCTTCTCCTTTTGACTTTTATGGTTGAACTTAAGTAGGAAGCTCATTATTTTTTTATATTAGATTATCTAGTCTATCTTGATTATGGAACTCCTGGTGTGATGCAGTCTGCATTATTTATTAGATTTAAGTTTTGTGCTGAGCCTGTAAATAAACAGGCTTTCAGTTGAAGGTTTTTCTCCTAGCTTGTCCCGAAGAAAGTGCTGGTGATTTGGGGGATTTTAATTTTGCCGTGAAGGATTTTGATAGGACTAGTCATATCAAATAGCAAATACACTTCAAGTTGCAAGCAGCTTTTCACTGCCTGTCTTCACTTGCTCGTTTATGTAGAGGAAACATAATCCATAACACTGGGACTGGGTCTGTTTCTTCTCCAGGTGTTGAATCTAAACCTCAACATGTCACTAGCTCTCACAAAAGTGCTCTTTAAGCTGCGGATGTCTGAGTGGCTGCTCTTCGCCCCCTGTGTATGAGGGATGTGATAAGTGCTGTTCCTGTTATCTGTCATTCTTTTGTTGCTGTTCAAGGTTACCGTAGACATACTTGCTCCTTTTACTGCCTGAGGAATATTTTTGTAGAGAAGCAGAGTGTGTGACTTTCATAATGACTTGATGGAGCAAAACAAACAGCCAAGAAACCTGAGTCTGATCCTGCATAGGGTAGCTGTGCCCCAGACTGTACTGCAAAGATCAGACACGAGTGACTGCTTTTGGCTGCTTGAGGGGCAATCCTTGTAATTCATCGTAAGTAATCTTGGGTTAGGGGCTAAGTCTGGAACTCCATAAGTTTTGATCAGCTACCATCGAGTTTCCAGGTGTATGATGATCTCCTGCATTGTCAATTGTCTTGATGTCTCAGGACACTGTGGCACATTGAGAGAACCACAAGAAAATTGAGCAGCGGCACATGGGAGTTGCCTAACACATTTCTCTACACCTCCTGCTGTCCAAAATGTCATGTAAATGTTCAAAGCTAACTTTGAGAGAATGCTTCAGTTACTCAAAGCTGAGATTCTGAGGTAGTGTCTAAAAATAATCTGTAGATGATGATGTACCTTAGGAGGCACCACCTCAAGGAGGATCAAGTTAGCATTTCCTTTAATGTTGATGTTCAAGATTTGGCGGGCAGTACTTGAAGACATCAAATACTACTTGCATATATTTCTGTGTATCTTGAAAGCTGAATGTGAAAAACCAAAAGCCTGTTTAATTTACTTCTGAAGAAAAATGGAAAAGGTCAAGAAATGTGAAAAACTCAGTTAAGCTGGGATGTTACTTTGGTTGAGTGTAGCCACTGCTGTTCCTATCCTTTGTACTTTTTAAATGACTAGCTTTGTAGGGATTTTTGTCTTTAAATTAATTTGACTTCACAGTTTTCTTTTTTAAGAGTTTATCTCTTTATTACCCAGCTGAACAGTTACGTTAATGAGTTTGGTATGTATTCAACTTTTAAAGATTAAGGCTGATGGGGAGACTTCATAGTCAATGGCAAACATTAGTTTTCAGTTCTGAGAGTGCAAGTGCTCAACAGACTAGTTTTCTCTCAGTTTTCAAAGCCAAATGCTAATTAGAGATGCACAGTCTTTCCAGTTAGCTGACTGAAAAATGGGCACATCAATTCCAATAGCAGAATTTGTCTTTGAGATAGCTCTGCTAGTATCTGCTGCAGGCTCTATAGCTTGGGAAGAAATGGCTTTTATGTGTGGTGTTATGTCTTGATGTCTTGATGTCTAATGAAAAAAGGAATCTGAAAGAACAAAACCACTGAAACCTCAGCTTAATTTTATTTTGTTGTGTTCTTTCTGAATTTTAGCTTCTGATTAGTTTTGTTAAGTGTTGTTTATCACCACTGAAATTGTTTTTGCACAAACTATTTAGTAGACGGGGGAACTTGTGAAAGAGTAATGTAGTTGTTTTGACAATAATAGCTCAATACAGTTCAGTATTTTGGTGTATTCAAAGACAGAGAGGACTGAGAAGTGGAGCCTTTGTGCACAGGAGGGAGCAATGGTGCCTTTGACACAAGCGCTTTGAGTCTGCCACCTCCAGGCTGCCCTGCTGTGTATTCTTGCTTTTGCCCTGCAGTTTACAGCCTTCTCCACTGATGCTCGAGTGTGTTCTCTGCAAATCAGACAAGTCTGGAAGCCTGTGGTAAAGCAAACCTTACAACAACGGAAAGAGGGCATAAGGCAGAATTTCTGAAGTTACATTCGCTGCTGATAAGAAACACGAGACTAGTGTCTCTGAGTTGTTTGCCAGGTGAAGCATTTTTGTTAGATGTACACCAAAAGTTGTGCTAGGATACTTTGGTAATCTCTTTCTGTTTTGCTTCATCAATTTCGTTTTGGAGCATTTATGGAAATATGTAAGAATGGCAAGGAAATACTACTGCCTACAATAGTCTAAAGCAAATCTAGAGAGCATCACTTCTATATCTAGTGAGAAGGTCACTATTTAATGTTTTTCATTTCTAATCAGGATGTTGAAGTACTTAGCTGTGGGCTGTTTATGTGAGAACTTCTCGTTATTGTTTGTTGAAAGGAATTGTTAATGAAGTGAATGTGAAGCCAATTTCTGTAATGGATTGCACTGGAAACCCAATTTAAAGATCGTATGGGAAATTAAGCTTTGAAGGCTTATAGAGAATAATTCTGCAGAAATTCTGGGTTTTTTTGCATTTTTTTTTCTCATCCCTCCCTTTTTTCCCCTTCCACATAAATGTATATTAAGTGCAGCTGAGAGGAGGCTAGCTAAGAAAATCTAGTGAAAGTGAAAACACTGGAGAGGTCACACATCACTTGCATGTGCTATGGAAAGATCTTATTCGGGTGTGTAGGAGAAATGTCCTGACTCATTTCAAATGACACTTCAGTCTTCTGTATATTTCTATCCCAAAGACATTCTAGTTTGTTCTAGATAACTATTCTAATATGGGGAGACAAGGCTACAAGAA
>VWYK01081915.1:0-12561 GCA_013399775.1 Semnornis frantzii | reverse complement strand
CCAAACCAATCTATGATTCTATGCAGATAGACAGAGATTAGCCACAAGAACGCTAACAAAGCATAAAGGCCTGTGCTGTGTGCGACGGCAGCGGAGAGAGCAGCGTAGTGAGGTGGTGTGGAGGAGGCTTGGACTTGGGCCTGGAGCAGGAGGATGAGCTGCTGCTGTAAGTAAGAAGTGTGTGTCTGCCTGTCTGTCTGTCTGTGTGCCAAATGAGGGAACCTGCTCAGGAGGAAATCATTGCAGCCAGCGCTTGTGTGGGTGAAGGCTCTGCTGCGAGTGGGCGCGGATAGGACAAGCAGCTGCGATGTAGTGAGACTGAGCACATATTTGTGCAAATGTGTGTGAAGAAGATGCTGCTCTTGTTTCCCAAATATTGATGTGGGGCTGCTGACATCACAGCAGTCACTCACAGGGCTTTGCTTGCTTTGTGAAGCTGACTGCAGATTGAGTAAGTATTGCCTGTTAAACAAAAGCCAAACCCACACTCACTTCTAACCTCATCTGCACCTTGGTTTCCTGCTATAATTTTCTTCCCAACAGTTTTATGTGCCTTCTGCCAAAAGGAGCAGCTCATTGAAGTACTTCTAGTTTCTCCCTTGGACGTTATTGACTTTAAAAATACCTGTACTCAGCCCTAGTGTATTTGGCATGTGTCTGTCTGTTCTTATAACAAATACAGATAACTCTAAAATTTCTATTCTATGATTCTATTCTATGATAGATAAAGTTGGAGGGGACCTCAAGGATTATCTAGTTCCAACTCCCTGCCATAGGCAGGGACACCTCTCACTTGTACAGGTCACTCAAGGCCTCATCCAACCTGGCCTTGAACACCTCCAGGGAGGGAGCAGCCACAACCTCCCTGGGCAACCTGTGCCAGTGTCTCACCACCCTCACTGCAAACAACTTCCTCCTAGCATCCAGTTTCCATCTCCCCTCTGCCACTTCAAACCCATTCCCCTTGTCCTGTCATTCCCAGACCTTGTCAATAGTCCCTCTTCAGCCTTCCTGTACCCCCCTTCAGATCCTGGAAGGCTACTCTAAGGTCTCCTGGAAGCCTTCTCTTTTCCAGGCTTCAGAGCCCCAACTCTCTCAGCCTGTCCTCACAGCAGAGCTGCTGCAGCCCTCTCAGCATCTTGGTGGCCTCCTCTGGACTGGCTCCAACACTTCCATGTCCTTCCTGTGCTGGGGGCTCCAGAAATGCCCACAGCAATGTCCTAAGGGAATAAAGTTCCAAATCACATTTTAAATTCCGTGTTTGTTGTACATTTTTGTGTATATAATTTTCTAGAAAATTATGAGGTATATTCAAGTTGAAATCATATTGTTTCTAACTGTTGAGGAAAGGACTACTCCATTATTTTCCATTCCTTTTCTAGTTCCTCACAATCTATATGTGCCACAGTTAGGCTTTTGTGATAAATAGCTCTGCAGAGAGTAAAAGCTTGCTCATTTTCTTTGATTTCATCTGCAATTGCCTCACAGTTATTCAGGCTGCAGGTGCAGGAGCATGGAGCTGGCTCCCCTTGAGCTGCGTGGGTGTGAAAGCGGAGTAACTGTACCTGATGCAGTGCTGCGATATGTGGCTTTGTGACTTAGGTCAGGGCTCGCTGTGGGATCTTTGCCGTTGCAGTCCGTGGTGTTCCTGATTCTTCCCTGCTCTCTGTGGTTTAATATGCATGTGTTCATGTAACTACTGATTTTTTGCTTCGTTTGTGTTACCAGAACTCTCAATTACTTTGGGTAATTGAAAGGTGATTATGTTTAGGGTTCTGGCAACTCGGTAGTGTTTGGAACAGACTTGACAGTTATTTTCCCTTGGAAAACTAATGACAGTTCTTACAAATATAGGAGATGTTGTAGAAGGTTTGAGGGAATTGAGGTAGAACCTCTCTCAAACAGATTGGCAGCTTAGCTTCAACCTATATTTCAATTTCACTGTTCAGTTCAGATAGGTTTGAATCAGGTTCACTCAATGCTCATTGCTGTTTTCACTCCACAAATGGTTTGTGGCTTCCAGGACAGTATTTTTTTCCTTTAAAATTAAATTAAATATACTTTAAACACCCAGAATTTATGAAAGAGTCATGTAGCAAAACAAATGGTTTTAAAAATGATTTGGATATTAATAGTCAGACCTGAATCTCTTTTTAACTGTCACAAGTAGTATAAATGTTCCAGGACTGACTCATACTTTGTATGCTTGCCAAGGATGACGTAAGTAAATATATCCCAAAGCCAGCTCTTTTTCAGCAGGCTATTGTTAACTGGCATTTGATATATTATAGCAGCATTCATCACAGCTCTTCAGATAAGGTTCAGTCAGGAGTCTGGTTATATTTTTTTTTTGGTTGGTTGGTTTTGGGTTTTTTTGTGTTTTTTGTTTTGTTTTTTTTTTCCCCAGACTGCCTCATTCAGCTTTGTTTACAAACTGGCGCACTTGACATGAAGTAAAACAGTGCCACAATTCTCAGGAAATTCTGATTGTAGCATTATTTAGCATTTTTTTTCAGCCTACATACCTCAGCAGTAGTGAATTTCTGAAGCTGAGAGTGTTGTAGAGAATGAAAATTTACTTCATGTTTAAGATCCAGAAGATCATTCAGGAGCACTTGTACTACTGCTCCTAGATGTATCTGATTTCCAGGAGTTAATCCTGGGGTAGGATTTAAAACAAGGTCTGAATAAGGATCTAGGCTGCTACTTCACAGAGGCTCTCGGAGCAAAGAGAATGAAGTTGCCTGGTTTAAGTTTATTCATTAGGTGGAAGTACAACTAAATTCACATACCTGAAATCTTATATTGTTAGAGAATTTTTAAAGGACTTGCTGAACTCAGAATTTCTGGAGCTCTTAAGTTGCAGCATCAATACTGCTATCATGTTGTAGGCAATATAATACTCCAGTAATTTTGTAGGTGAATTCTTGGTACAGTATCACTAAAAAGCACTTGTTAACAAAAGGAAAGCAAGACCTTTGTCAGTCTGATTCAGGGTGGTAGTTAATATTTTGTGCAATTTGAAGAAGNTGTAAATTTTTTTGCAATTTGAAAAAGAGCCTTTTTTTTTTTTTTTGTAAGTCATTATTAAAAGCAAGGACATTGCCAGCAGAACATCAATTCTTCCAAATTCTGTTGTTACTTCATAAGATAATCAGATGGCAAATCTCACCAAACCACGGTGTCAGCTTCTGACTCCCAAAGCTACTACAGCAGGTTTTCAGATCTCCAGGCACCAGACAAGGAGCTCTTTGAATCTCACAAGAGCGAGCTTTAGAGCAGAGATGTGCCTTGAAGCTGGAACATTTATTCATGGATCAATGGGTGGCATTGCTTGAGAGAAGCTAGCAGCCTTGCAGTCTTATTCCTGTCAGTATGTTTTGATGCTAGACTGGAGGAGATTTGTCTAACACTTGAAAGGAGGCTGGAGATGGGAGGGGAAAAAAGAGAGATGCGATCAAACACAGGTCTGATTATATATTGTTTATGTAGGAGCTTCTGGGGCAGATAGGCAGTTTTTAAGTGTTAATCTTATAATCATTATTTTTCTGTGTAAGTCAAAAGATTACATTTCTATAAGTAAACAAGAAATGGTCAAAACCTGCAAGGTAGAGGCCTGATAAGCCAGCTGATAATCCTGTGGGGGAAACTAGGGGCTGTTTTACCATATGCCTTGAAATTTCAAAGGAGCACGTAACACTGGGCCAGTTTCCATCCTGGTTAGCACTATAAGGTATTTCTTTTTATAGGGACAACCTTATCTGGATGTCTTCTTTTTTTGGTTGGTTTCTTTTTTTTTTGTTATTCTGCTACAGAAAGGGAATATGGAACTCAAGGTTGAGAACTTGAGAGAATAACCTTGTCCAAGGCTTATACCAGCAGCAGAGCATGCAGCATAAAGCCATGGCACTTGGTGGTACATTAGTACAAAAGCTATGTCTGCATTGGGGCACTTGCCAGTAGTCCTGCCAGGAATTTATACTGGGATGTTTTTTTTATTGGTTATAGTGTATAACAAATAGCTGGTCATATCTTGTCTGCAAGTATTTGCTGCTGATGGGTCTGAGTTGGAGTTATATAGGATTTAAATGTTGCTCAGAAAGTGTTTCCAGAGTTTGCCATGCTAAAAGTCTTCCCAAGGCAACATAAGGCAGAACTTCTACTGAAACTCTGACTATGCAGCTCAGAGAAATAACTCTTACAAATCAATCTTAGATGGTGTACAGACTGTAAAGCTAAAATAAACACATTTAACACTTCAAAATGCTATAGAGTATTGTCAACAATATCTACTTCTGATCATTCCACCTTGAACATGCTGCTTTCTTGAGAGTCTAGGCATTAGGAATTGCTTTTGTCTTTTTTTTCTTCTAATTATTTTTTAAAATGTTCTTGTTCTGGAATTTAGCATTCAGGAAAGAGGCAGTGTAATGTAAATAAATAAATGTCTGTATGGAAAACTGCAGCACAGTGCACAAAAAACCAGAAGTGCTTCAGATAAATCAGCAGCCAGCAAAGTTAACTGACCCAGACCAACTAGGACAGTTCAGCTGTTCTGGACACTTCTTAAGCTTACTCATTTTATTTCCAGGCATCAGTGCAACCACTTCCAGTAACACATTAATTATGAACATGCAGGCATAGGGAATTACAACTGCAACCTTGACTTCTTTAGTCCTGAAGAGCAGTTTTCTGCCACTCAAAGTAGAGGAAATCTCTATCAGTTTATGGTGGCAGTAATTTTACATCTTCCTATGAAATAATCTCTTCAAAGTAATTTCACTTTCTGATTATAAAAAGTCATTGCATTCCTCCATTACCACTTTTTGCCTCAACCCTGAAGAATGACTACCAGCTCTTAGAACCCTCCAAGAAGTTCTCCCAGTTCTGGCCATGTGCAAAAAGAAGGTATGTGCTCTCACGTGGAATGAACAAAGTTTGAGCAGCATGATGGTAACAAGTTTCTTTTTCTTATTTGCTTGGCATCTTACTCCTGCATTTTTTTCAATCATACCTAACAAAAAAAAAAAAAAAAAATAATTATTCAAGAGGTTCAATGATTGCTAAGAGACTCAATCAAATCTAGGCCTGGAAGCCTATTTTTTTATTATTTTTTTTAAATATTATGAACCAGATGCATCCAGCAATTAGCATTCAGTGATTAGCATACCATAAAACTACCTAGTTTGATAGCATAAGCAGTTCTGTATTCCATTTATTCTTTCAGAGTAAGTAAGGATCACCACTTTGGCTCAGAAATGAAATACATGAAGTTGAGCAAAACTCATTCCCAAACCACAAGCTACCTGTGTTCCTGCTGTTTGTTTGTTTGTGGGCTTTGGTTGTTTAGGGTTTGGGGTTCATTTGCTGTGGGTTTTGGTTTTTTTCTTTGATGAGGGACTTTTTTTGTGGGAGGGAAGGAGAGGAATAGTCTCCAATGCACTCAGTGAGATTGAATGTAAATGTGTACTCTGTGCTGCTTGATACCTACAGCAACAGTCCCAGCTGACATACCTGGTGTGAAACATTCCTTAATAGAAGCTTTGTCAAGTAGGACTCTGAATGACAGATGCTGACCTATATATTCTCTGAAAGATCTCTCAGACTTGCTCCCAGTTAGTAGATGGTGGTGATGCCTTAATGGCTTTGTGATTCTAGGAGTTATTCATGCTCCAGTTTTTCCCTCTGTGTTGATGCCAGCAGTGTAGCACTAGTATTCTCTGGAGGGGCTTTTGAACCACAGCATTTCTATACACGCAGGTGTGTTGGAAGCAGAGCTCTATTACAAGACTTTAAACAAAAGGAAATATGTAGTCTCATCTAGTTTTTTTAGTTTCTCAGTAGGTATAAACAGTGAGCGCAAAATTTAACTTCTATGTTTGTGGGCTGTGGTATTTTCTCTATAAATATATTAGAATAAGAAGGGAAAGTGTTAAGTTTTGGTTAGTTATGCAATTGTTCCAGTTGGTATTTCTGCAAAGGTAATTACAAAGGAATTCTAAATGGTAACTTTTCCCTGTTCTCTTATTGGAGCAATTTTTTCAGCCTGTTAAAATAGCTTGAAACCAACCAACTAACCAACCAAAAAAAGAATACATTTTAAAGCACACTGCAAACCGTTTCAGTTATGTGTTGGCTTGAGTATGAAAGGCTAGAGAAGGGAATCAGCAGATATTTGCTCATTTAAATGCATCTTCTGTAACTGGACTTATCCAGAACATAAAATATGAAATATAACAAAATATAACAAAATTACCATCATATGCAGAATATCAAGTGGAGTAATTCTGCCTCCCCATAGTTTTTCTTTTTTTAATTCAAGCCATTTCTGGCAAAGCCATGGAAAACTGCTAAGTTTTGTTAAGAGAAGCAAATTACTCAGGCAGTCGTTGAAGGAAAACCAAATAATTAATGCTGCTTAAAAGCAGGTTTTATAGTCTGAAAACTAAAAAATCCATCTTGCTGAAAGTATTATTGGCTGAGTAAGGCTTTCTTGAGTTTTCATTATTATCTGAGTTCTTGAGTAACCTGGAATCAGAAAAAAAGGAATAAATCTAGCACCATTGTATGGTTTTTGTCCCCAGAGGAGAAAATATTCCTGAGCCATGTTGATTTACTACATGTTTTTCTACATAGCTCTTACATATCTTAAACAATATGAGCTAATATTCATGCTCTAGTTTGTTTGTCTCTCCTTCTTGCTGTTAGAGTGCTTGATTTCTTCAGACTTTATCTGTCCAACATGTAGTGTGGATGGCATTTGTCAGGACTGAAGGTAGGATTGTGTATTTAGCACCACTGGAAACAACATGTAAATAGGATTTTTTTGGCTGATATAATTTTTAGTTGCAGCCATCAGGCAGCCTCTCCTCACAATTTGCAAGTGCTTCTAGTTTAAAATCTGTTTGAAGATGTTTTGACTGCTTCTGCTTCAGAGGCTGGAATAGAAACCTTCTCACTCCAGAGCTACAGCCATCTCTGGGGTGCATGTAGACTCATTCCTTATACCTTTTGGGGTTTTTTGAAATGCAATTTTAAGATAAGAAGTTTGTCTTTGGTCTGATTAATGTATATTATTGAGTCCCTCGAGGAAACATTTTAATTTCGTTGTTGTGCATTATCCACTTCGACTTCAAAGCAGAATAAGATGATTGCAAAAAACAGATTAACTTAAGGAAAAATTCTTTCAGCTTTTTGTAGTGTGTGAGTGAGAAAATGCTCTATTTTCACATGACAAAATAATTGAATTAATAAAGGATTAATACATGCCAGCACATGGCATTTGTAATCCATATGTTCTCTTGTTCCTGTGGGAACTGAGAAGGTGAATAAAATTGGGAAAAAAATAATTCCTAACAAATAAGAGGTGATGCCTGCATCTCCTCAGTACTAGAGTAATTGCTCATTTGATGTTCATGCCTGGCCCACTCCTGAAGGGGTCTGCAAACAGGAAGGCACCCAGGCAGACTTCAGATACTCCTTTTGAAAGGTCACTGTGCTGATACTTGGAATTTATGTGGAGTGCAGAAAAGAAATCTAAATGCCCCCAACGCTGTGAAGACTCTGGGAAATTTGATGAGGGATCTACACAGAGAATCAGATGAACTGGGGGAATTGGAGTTAGATGTAATTAAAGAATTCAGGAAGAAATAGGGGTTTTTTTATAAATTTAATGGGAAATTGTGAGTGAGAATACCAAAATAGCATAGGGAACTCTGGCATCTTTTCAAAGCAAGGAATGACAGGGGTCCTGTGTAATTGATTTTTCACGGCCGCATTAAATCCCACTTTGGATCTGACTTGCTGCCTGATTGCATGGCCAGCAGACATCTGCAGACAATTTTGGCAGATTTACTGCCATTTGTGTCCCATGTCAGAGGAATTCCGTTGGACATGAGTTTTCATGCACAAGCTGCAGAGCATCCTACTTTGGAGAATTCTGTGTTTATGTTTATGCAACATTTCCTTCCAAAACAAGGACCACTATGTATAATTTACCAAGTGCCTCATTAGATGTTATATTACTCTTTTCTGTGCTTATTCAGACATGGAACTGAGCCTTGATTTATTTGGAATACAGTAAACTCTTTCATTTTCCTGCTGAGCTATTGACTACTTTATTTTCTTGTGGTGTTCTGTCGCTTTCTTTTAAATCTGGCACAAAGCTAGCTTTGAGTACTTCAGATGGATGCAATAAGCCAGTTTTAGATCTCCCTGTTAACAAGAAAATGTATTCAGGAAGTGTAAATAATGAGCTTGCTAATAATGTAATGGAAAGCTGATTCTCAGGTTGATGCACCTGCTTCTATTAAAAGTTTGACTATAATTTCTGAAATCCTGTTTCATTATCAAAGATGATGTGCTAATGATAAAGCATCAGATCAGCTGGAGAAATCTCAGGTGTAATAGAAATGAAGTGTCAGCCCTTCTCAGGTGCAGGCTTTGGTCTCCATTATGTGGTTCTGCCTGGTTTCCTTTTTTCAGAGGATAAATTGATGCAGCTCTTCTCTAAAGGGGTAGTAAAGGTGGCCATTGGAACTGCCCAGGTGTTACATCTGTACCTATTAAGTGGTGATTGGCCAGACTTAGACCAGAGTATTTTAGGGGCTTGGAGTAGGAAGAAATAATCAGGAATGGCATCTTAGTTTTTCTATGCTGTTGTATTGGTTCTACTTTAATCTTCCCAGAGACTCAACATATAACAGAACCAGTACAATAATAATAAGCAGCCTTCTCCTCTCCCAACCCCCTTTTGGAAAGAAAGGAATTAGATGCCCACAGAGAAAGAGTGGAAGGGGTAAAAACACCCAAAGAAACAGTTTTGCTTCAATGAGGAAGTTAAAAGAAAACTGCAACAATAAATAAAAGGTATTTAAGATAGGGGAATTACAAAAAGGTATAAGGAAGGGAAACACAATACTCTATGTGTATATATACAACCAGATCAAGGGCAATGGATGGAGGCAGATTTCAGGAAGGGGTTGTCCACCATGTGATGAGGTAGCCAAGTGGTAGGAAAAAAACAGGAACAGCAGGAACAAGGTGGTGCTACCAGGCAGGCAGAAAGAAGAAGCAGCAAGCAGTTCCTCTGTTTATATAGGGGGTCCAGACAGGAAGTGGGAGTGGGCTAACCACTACACCTGGGGTCAGGTTCAGGCCACAGACTACTGCCCCAGGAGGGCTAACCCTTTACAGCTGTATTCACTAGAATTTTCCATGTAGAATGCTCCCAGTTATGTTTGGTAGTCCCAGCTGATCAATGAAGTTATTCAGAGAAGTATCTTTGTAAAGCTATGAAAATATCCATTTATTTTTGGTTAGCCACAACGTTGGGGTTAAAGACTTCTGCAGAGTCTGGGTTTTGAATGCATACATACATGTATACATACATGTAATGCATACAAGTAATCAGAGAATCACAGAATGTCAGGGGCTGGAGGGGACCTCCAAAGCTCATCTGGTCCAGCCCCCCTGCCAGAGCAGGATCACCCAGAGCAGATCACACTGGAATGCATCCAGATGATTCTTGAGTATCTCCAGAGAGAGACTCCACAACCTCCCTGGGCAGCCTGTTCCAGTGCCCTGCCACCCTCACAGTGAAAATGATGTAACTTACTCTTCTTTACAGTAAGTTTCTAGCTCTTCAGTTTTAAATGTGCTTTTTTTTTTTTGTTTTTTCAAGGTGCATAATTACAAATATTTATGCCATAGCATAAGCTATTAGGCAAATCTGCTCCATCATTTTTGAGGTGTGAAATGGATAAGTGTTGCTGATCATAGTGTTTTAGATGTGTGTTAGTTGTGTACACATGAACTGCTAGGATCTGTAAGGAAGAAACTAGCCTTGATAAGACATAATGTCAGCCACAGTGCGTGTCAAAACATCCTCAACTTTCAGTTCTCTGGCTAAAGTTCTCTGCTGCTCCATACTTCAATGGCAGCACTCCATATTAATTAATTTTTACTCATGACTGATAAGTATGGGTTGGAGAGCTGCTCTTTTGATCATAAATGAGAACTCTTTGATGTCACTGAAGCACCGGTGTTGGCAGAGCAGGCATTTTAACAACTTAGAAATGTAAGTTTTATCCAAAAGGCCAGGCTTTAAACCAAATGGCAACCGATTTGATTGGAAATAGAGATTTCATTGTAGCCTGGGCTCTCTAGCACTTGTATCAGTATGCCTTTGCTAGCTCAATCTCTGCAGCATCCACTTGCCCAGGGACAATTTGCTTGTTTGTTTGGGGGGCTTTCCTTAAAGACCAAATATCTTCCTCACAGTTAACTCACTGTGGAAGTTTTCTGCTGCATATCACAGCTAGCAGCAAGAAAGGGGTTAGTAAATTTTGATTGAAATGCAAAGCACTCTGCTACTGCCTTTCTCGGCTGTTTGCCATTATTGTTTTGGGTTGCACAGTGAAAGTTTCACTGTGACTTCATTTTAAAATTCTGGATTAAGTTTAGGCCTGTTCCAGTGCCATGGATGGTGATTAAAGCTTTGGTTCTTTACTGTGCTTGCTGGTGCTTCCAGAAAGTCAACCCTGAATATCTCAGTAACCTATTGCAGTCTTCCAGCTGGTCTATAGTCTCCTCAAAGCACCACAGCTTCAGAAGGGGAAATCCCTTCTGAAAATCTGGAACTCAACACCAGTTCACTGTAGCATGTGCTGAATATCCCTGTTCATGCACCTCTCCTGCTGAATCCTTAGGCATCTAACTGTGATATCTGGTCCTAGTGGTTCTGTTATTTCATAAACCCTTAGTATTTTCCTACTATGAGCTTGAGAAAGACAGCTTTAGAGCAGGAAAGCCCTCATTTGTTATTCCTTGGTAGGTTTTGGTTGTGATTGTTTTGGTAAGTAGGTCATTAGTTTGGAAGGTAATTGCTGATTGCAGGAAAGGCAAAGCAGTGTGGAAAAGAGAATATAAACCTGAGGGGGGAAAATCAGTGTGATAATAGGGAGATTGAAAACTTAAATCCTTTCTTCTATCCACCAGGCCTACATTTAGACTTCCAAAGTTTTTCATCAGATCTGAAAAGTCATGTGGCTTCATATTTTCTACTGCTGTGTTTTTTAGAGCTTCATCTTATGCTTGTTTTAGTTGGTGGTAAATTTATTTGCCTTCTAACCTCAGTAGGGCCATATGCAGGTTATGAGATATTAGTGTAGGTGAACTCAAAGAAGACTGCCTGCAAAGGTGTACTTTGAGGTTTCTCTGCAAGATTTTCCTATTTTTATCTTGGCAAATATGCACAGTTTGTTTTGAGCACCAAGGTTATGTATTTGAAATTAAAGGGATGACCAGAGAAGGTGTAGCAATGAGACATTGAGGAAACTGGGGGTTGCAGCTGGGGACAGCCAAAGAATTAATTCAGCTAAAGAGAGTGAGCAAGTCCCTCTTCTAACTGTCTGTTATTTAGTCACTGTGGGTTTAAGTAAGTTTGAGGTTTCTCTATAAGATTTTCCTATTTTTATCTTAGCAAATTTGCACAATTTTATGTTTTTAGCACCAAGGCTATGGATTTGAAATTAAAGGGATGACCAGAGAAGGTGTATGAAAGAGATGTTGAGGAAACTGGAGTTACAAGTGGGGAAAGCCAAAACTTCAGCTCAAGAGAGAGAGCAAGCACTTCTTCCAGCTGTCTTTTGTTTAGTCACTTTGGGTTCAAGCAATATCTCACAGTGAAGTTTGGGCTTGTGGGTTTTTTGTTATTGCAGCCTGAATAATGCTAACACTTTCCAACTACTTTCTACATCTTAGTTATGACATAATTATGCCTTTTGCTGCTGCTGGTGGTATTTGGGGTGGGATTATGATTATTGATGCTTTCATTAAGGAGCCCGCATAGCAAACGATTTTCTCGCATGCCAAAATGTAGCCTATTAACCTTAATAGGTATTACTTAATTACATGGAATAATTAGTTTCATAATTCAAAACTCAGAATATAAGTGTTTAACAAAAATCATCGTCCCTCCTGGCACCAAAAGTGTAGATATATTACTTTTTTTGGGTCATATTTAGTCTTACTGCAGTGCATTGATTTTTAGCATGTACATGAACGAATCTCTGCTGAAGAGGAAAGATCATTTTACTGCTCAATGAACACATAAAATACAGTTCCATATATCAAATATAAGTGAGATTAATTAAATTCAGATTAATCCAATTCAGTAGATCCCTGTGTCCCTGATTGTGTTAGTAACAACTCTATACAGGCTTTGCTGTGGAAGGAATCGCTGCGCTAAAAATGCCTCTCTCCCTTCTTTTCTACAGGGTCAGTTTTAAGCCAGATCCTGTCATTAATCCTGTTTACAGCTGGCTCTATCCATACTCTTTCCAGCTCAACAGATGGGTCATGAATCCTGCAAAGAGGGCAGGGACCTTTTTGAGTAGTTTTGCTGATGGAGGGGGAAAAAAGTTGCATAGAATCCCTTGGAGGAAATATCTCTCAGAGCACTTAAATTCATGGTTTGACAATGCCAGTTGAGGGGGAGTTATTTTTTATTCTGTGCTTGAATAGGGCAAGCAAACTGACTTAACACATTTCATTATATTT
>VWYK01081913.1:1340-12135 GCA_013399775.1 Semnornis frantzii | reverse complement strand
TACAATAAGGCAGTAGCAAGCAAAAAGCACAGATACAAGAACAGAGCATGGATACAAGGGCAGAGCAGGTTGTGTCACATGCTCATCCCTGTTTATCAATACAACCTGAGACTAATGTGCCTTTGGACACAGAATAGCCAATCAGAATGGCAGTTAGCCAAGCCTGACCTTATTAGGTGAAGCCATAGGCTTGCTGTATGCTTTTTAGGGCAGCACACAGGCCTTGCACAAGGCAGGCACAAGCTGAGCCTGTGTACCATGTTTGCCACAGGATGCAAATAAGTCTAGGCAGGCCAGAGTCCTTAGACTGAGTGGCTGCAGGTTCTTTGTCCTCTTTCCTGTGGTTGCTTCTCCCCAAAAGAGAAGGAGGGAGAGCAGAAAAACACCTCTGGGCAAACCAGGACATGGATAAGCCTATTTTGGCCTGCTTAGGCCTGCCATGACAAACACTAATTTTTCAACATTTATAATGATACATCAGAGTTGCTGTATATTTTGCAGCTTATCTGTGATAAAATTCCATGGCAGTCTGGGTGGCTCTGTTCAATGCTGAGCAAGAGGAGGAAGAATAGAAGGTTTACTTCCACTCTCACTCAGATTACCAGTCCAAATCACATTCACTTCAGTGAGATTGTCACTGAGTTGTGAATTTGTAATTAAATTGCAGTGAACTCCATCAGGACATTATTTGGGACAGGGAATGTTTGCATGAAGGACACCAACCTCATTTCTTTGGGGATCTTTGTATAATACAGCAGACAGATCCCAAAGGATTCACTTTGTTTCCTTTTGGTAGAATTCCACTTTACTGATTACAGGAATTATGACTTGATCCAGAAGGACAAGTGTAGAGTCTTGCACCAGGGAAAGAGCAAGCCCATGGCTGGGAACTGACCTGTGGAGAGCAGCATAGGGTAAAGGGACCTGGGAGTCCTGGTGGACAGAGGGATGCCCATGAGCCAGCAATGGCCCTTTTGGCCTAGAATACCAATGGTATCCTGAGGTAGATCAGAAGGGGTGTGGTGAGTGGGTCAAGGGAGGTCCTCCTCTCCCTCTACTCTACCCTGCTGAGGTCATGTCTGGAATATTGTGTCCAGGTCTGTGCCACTCAGTTCAGGAAGGACCTCAAGGAACTGTTTCAGAGAGTTCAGCACAGAGCTACAAAGGTACTGAAGACAGTGGAACATCTCCCTTCTGAGGAAAGGCTGAGGGATCTGGGGCTCTCTAGCTTGGAGAAGAGGAGCCTGAGGGATGACCTCATTCATGTTTATGGAGATGTGAAGGGCAGTGTTGGGAGGATGGAGACAGGCTCTGCTGAGTGATGTCCAGTGACAGGACAATGGGCAATGGGTGCAAGCCACAGCAGAGGAGACAGAATGTATCCTTCTTCTCTGTTCTGACCTGCAGTCTGTATGAATGCTCATTAGAACCCAGTAGATGGTTGTACCATGGGTAGACTTGTTCTGAGCATGGGTTGAGTAGGCTGTGATCAAGATGCACTTGGCCGAGCTGTAATATAGTGTCGTGGTAGGCCTAGGCAGGCCAAATTGGGCTTGTACCTCTCCTGGCTTGCCCAACCATGTTTTTCTGCTCTCTCTCCTGCTGTTTTGGGGAGAGCAACCACGGGAAAAGAGACAAAGAGCCTGGAGCCACTAAGTCTGGGGTCTGTGGCCTGCCCAGACCCTGCAGTAAACAAGGTGCACAGGGTTGCCTTGTGCAAGGCTGTGTTCTGCCCAAAGAAGGGTAAAGCAAGCCTATGGCTTCACCCAAGATGGCCAAATCTTGGCTAACTGCCATTGGATTGGCTATCCTGTGTCCAAAGGCCCATTGGTCTCAGGCTGTATTGGATGAAAGGAGATGAGCAGGGAGCACAGAGGCCTTTGCCATTCCAAGCTGTGTCTGTGCCTGCTGCCTCTGATCCCTCCACGCATTCGGCCTGCACAGCCGACGTGACACCGCAAGACATCTGCCTGCACCTGGAAGCCTTCTGCCCAGACGGAAGCCCTGCAGAGAGCACAAATCATCCAGAGAGCCAGGAACAGCTCAGAGATCGTCTGCCTCCTTTCCCCAGAAGCCTGGGGAGACTCTAAAGCCTCTGACGGCTACCGACAGCAACCCTGCTACGAGCCTTGGGTACTGTCAGATAGAATCCTGTGAGTAAATCCCAAAAGCCTCTTGGAATTATTAATTGCCTTCTGCCCTAAGCAAAAAGTTGCTCCTTGTGTCCATGTAGTGAGCAAGTGGCGCACTGGCTGCAAGTGGTGTACTGACCGCAAAGCTTCTCTGCCAGTTTAAATCCAGTTCAATTCATGTTTATATTTAATAGTTATCTCTGGATCCTATTAGAACCTGTACATAGTTTCCATAATGTTGCAAAGAGCCTGTCATTATTATTATTATTAAATGGTGATGGGGGTGATGCGAGTTCTGAATATTTAATATTAATAAACTGTTAATATTTTTAAATATCATCTCACATTAATTCATTACCCCTCCCCTATCACATTTAGTCAGCTGCTAGACTGAACTGCCTGCCTGGGCTGTTAAAAGAGCTCTGCTGCTTAAATGGAGAGTACTAGGTGACCCAAGCTGTGTTTCTCACCATCACAGCTTGCTGTCTGGTGTTCTCCCTGTGTCAACATGCAGTGCTTCTGTGTCAGGCACAACTTCAGAGTCTAGCCACTGTCGCACACGGCTCACTAGAACCTCTAACTCTGCTGTCTGGTGCTTTGTAGTTCAGCAGAAATGTGCATGGGCATTTAATTAATCTAATTTGTGTTCAGTTGGGATTCCAAGGCTACCACAAGCAGCAATTTCTTGTCAACTCTCAGCTGCTTTAAACTGCATCAGCTGCTAATTTTCCTAAGGAAATCAGCAGGCAGAACACTTCTCTTGGTTCATTTGTGTTGTCAGGAAGCAGAGTGCCACAGATCACAGAGTATATATGGGTCTGCATGCTCCAGGAACCCTTTCTGCTCTCACAGGCTCACTGAAACAACTGTGAATGTACTTCAGTTGGTATCAAAACTAGACCAGCACCAAGAGGATCTTGAGTGCAGAGAAGTCAAGAAATGACCTTGGCCTTTGTGCTGTTTTATCATCAGCCCAGGATGTGCCCTGTTCTTTACAATTCTGTGCAGTCACTAGCAAGAAGTTATTAACAAAATGAAGTGTTCAGACAAAGGTAATGCAAATTACCGGGAGAGCTGTAGGAAAGAAATGTAGAGAACTCATCAGATACAACTTTAAGTAATGATTGAGAAGCTCAGGGAATTTAAAATGTGTGATCCTAATGGATAAAGAAAGATAATTCAAAGTTGGGCAAATAAGTAACCAGGGCTAATGTGATGAATCTGGACAAGGTAGGCATTTGGGTTGAATGTTTGGAACAGATTTTATTATATTGATTTGATTTCAATGTTTGAATAGCCTTGAGAGGTGGTTTTATTTCTTGGGCTCCAGAAAACTACTTCTAAACTTCCTAAGGACCTGATGGAGCAGGCCCAGAAGAGGGCCATGAAAATGCTCAGGAGGCTGGAACAGCTCTGGTGTAAGGACTGGCTGATGGAGCTGAGGTTGTTCAGCCCGGAGAGGGCTCCAGGGAAGCCTAATATTTGCCTTCCAGTACCTGAAGGGGGTCTCCAAGAAGGCTGCAGAGGGACTGTTTCCAAAGGCTTGTTGTGATAGGGCAAGGGGCAATGGTTTGAAATTAGTGGAGATTGAGGTTGGATGTTAGGAACAAATTCTTGACTGTAATGGTGCTGGAACACTGCAACAGGTTGTCCAGGGAGGTAGTTGAGGCCCCATCCCTGGAGTTAGTCAAGGTGAGGCTTGGCAAGGCTATAAGCAACCTGCTTGAGTGGAGCATGCTCCTGCTGACTGTAGGGAGGTTGGACTGGTTGCCCTTTGGAGGTCACTTCCAACCCAAACTGTTCTATGATATTCTTAACACTTTTCAGTACACTTTGGCAGGTGATGTTTGCTCTGATTTTTCCTGAAGTAAAATGCCATGCTGTGAAAACAGTCTTAAGGGAATGTGTCCTGAGCTGTAGTGCCCACATTCCATAATACTACATCAGTCTTAGGACCATAGATTTCATATTTTGTGATGTAAAACAGAGACAATGATTTGCTTCATGGATTTGAGATGTGCAATACACACAATAACAGATAAGCTTATCCATAATGGAAATAAAATGCATTCAGCCTGCAGTTCTTTATATTTTTCCCTTTTAAACTTGAGACATATGCCTTAAGTAAGCTATATAAGCTACTGCCTGGTGGTTATCAGGATGGCTCCATTTGTAGAAGTATTCCTGCACTAGTAGAGGCATCAGTTAAAGGCTGTAGTGCAGTATTGCCTACCACAGTACAATATTTAATGCTGTCTGTGTGTCCCAGGTTGGGAACTATAAGGTTAAAAAAATCCTATAGTTTGATTATTGGTATTTTATGTAAAATAGATCACAACCAGTTCATGTAAGCATTCCAGGTACATTTCTAGCTGCACTGAACTGCAATATTTATTGTACAGGTTTAGTTTAAATGTGGACTGAATTAGAACCCCACTGCCAAAATGTACCCAGCCTGAACTCTAAGGCTTATCACAGCAATAAGGCACATTCATCTGCAGTTATTACAACATTTAAAGTTTCAAACCATAATCATAGAATGGTAAGGTTGGAAGGAACCTCAAGGATCATCTGGTTCCAACCCCCTGCCATAGGCAGGGACACCTCCCACTAGTNCTCCAACAGTTCCATGTCCTTCCTGTGCTGGGGGCTCCAGAACTCCAGATGGGGTCTGAGCAGAGCCAAGGGGCAGAATCCCCTCCCTTGCCCTGCTGCCCACACTGCTCTTGCTGCAGCCCAGCACACAGTTGCTGTCTGGGCTGCACTCACACTGCAGCCTCATCTGGAGCTTTTCATCACCCCACAGCCCCAGGTCCTTTTCCTCAGGGCTGTTCTCAGCCATTCCCCACCCAGCCTGAAGTTGTGTTTGGGATTGTGCCTACCCAGGTGCAGGACCTTTTTGTAGCACGTAGCATTCTGCTTAATAACTGCAGTCCAAAAAGTCTTCAGGAGGTTCTTCCTAATACACATGGAGAAAATTCCCTTTGCTACAAGCCTTTCCAGTTTGTCAGCCTCACATTTGTCAAAAAAACTCATATCTGTCCTAAAGAAAGAGTATACTGAAGTGCCCATAATAGCTTCTTGTTAGCATCTTCCTATGAGTCAAAGGATTATTGTTTTTTGTGTGTTCCCTAAGTTCTCATCTCTTTGGAAGGTGATTTTAATGACTGCCCTCTCTAGTTTCTGATCTCTTAATCAGCATAGCTTTTTCAAACATGGCAGAGAATGGTCCCCAAAGCTTCCCAGCACCTTCAGATCTCTCCAGTCCTTAGGATTTCCATTTCTCCAGCTGACCTAATTAGTACCTAATTTGCTCTTTCTGTACCTAACTCGGTTGTGGGAATTCACGAGGCAGGTATTATAAAATCTGCAGTTATTTTATTTCCACAACCTTATATAAAATTGGTTAGTTTGGTTCAGAAATTCATTTGGGAAAGTCTTCCAGAAGGATGGTTACAGGGAATTTAGTAATTCAGGAAAATCAGGAAGCTTGGAAAGGTTTGCTATAAAAATAGCTTTGCCAGACTTACAAATAAAGGCAGCCTGGAGCCTAGGGAACGTCTGTGCTACTCACTGCAGTGGAGTAGGAATTGGGAGATGGTCCCTTGGCTCCTTGTGGGCAGTCTGGCAGTGCCTTGAAGTGCAGATCGTGGGGCAGCACAGGGTAGAGCTCAGGCTGCTCACAGAGTACCCACAGTTAGGGCAGAGGCAGGTCCCTTCCACAGGCAGGCAGCAGCTGACGGTCGAGAGCAGAGTCTGTGCTTTCTGGCACCGTTCTTGCTGATGCCTGTCAAGGACTGACTCCAGGTCTAAGGCAAGGTCCGAGTTCGAGTCTGATGCTGGCAGTCTGTGGCTGGCAGTCCGTCTTGAAGCCCTCTCAGAGTCCCCCGTAGCAGTCTCGGGCAGTCTGCTCTCTTCTACTCCAAGTGCTCCCTAGATACTGTGTCCCATTGCCATATCTCTATGCTGTGGTGATTTGCTGTCCCCCGTTCCAGGTTCCAGCCTGCGGGGGTGGAGTAAGGTACTTGACACCTACTCCTTTCACATTCCACACCCCGGGAAGCAGAGGTGGGGGGAGCAGAACACTTTCACACCCCATTCAAACCTTCCCTGGGGCAGGGACTTGGATGTGCCCCACCATAGTACCATGGGTAGGGTCTATCTCTGATAGTCTACTACTAAACGAAGACCTGAAAAGCCTGGGAGTGAGCAGCAGACTTGGACAGTAAAGGCATTGAGTCCTTCACCCAGTTATCCTTTTCTGTCTTCTCTGTTGTGCTCTCCCCTGCCTTCCTTTTGCTGCTGCTGTGGCTCTAGAAGCTTTTTCTGTTGTCTTTTTTGTCCCTCAGCCACTTCAACTCTAGGTATCTGTTGGTCTTTCTAATTCTGCCCTGTGTATCTCTTACTCCTTGGTTGCCTGTCCATGCTTCTGCCTGCTAACACACCTGCAGGGAGGAGCAAAATTGACCCTTAAAGTCTTCCCTTGTTTGCACAATGTTCCACAACACCACAATAAAGCTTTGCTCAACTAGCAGGTATTGGATTATGCTTTCTGTGCTGCTGTTGTTTCAGCAGAAATTGCTTTGCAGCAAGACATGAAAAAAATTCCTTTTTTTATGACCTGAGGAAGAGTTGTGGGCTTTTTTTTTAAATCTCCTTTTGATTGCTCTGTTTCCATAGTGGTACTCTAGGACTTGGCACTGTTGTTTCAAGCCTGGTCAGGGCTGCCGTGGTGGACTGCAGGCAGGTAAACAAAAGTGTGCATCTTGCTGCCTGCTGGCACAGAAAAAACAAATGGGCTGCAAAATGACCTTAAAATAATGAAGGGCATGGAGAGAAGCAGGTTGTGGCAAGCATGGAGTGACGCAGTGTAAGTGTGGGAAGAGGGCCTGGGTTTGTATGGTTAGTTGGAAAGGAGGATTCAGCTACTGCTAGAGCTTTTTCTGCAATACTCTTACATTTACTTCCCAAGTGAGCTAATTAAAACAAGATAAAAGACCACCAAAACCCAAGCACTAAAAGTGTTTATGTTTCAAAGCAAGGCAGCTTCTTACTGAAAACAAAACAAAAAGCCCTAAAGATATCAAAAATAAACAAAACCTTTCAAGTGTAGGAAAATCTGTGTAGTGGGCTTGCATGGTTTTCAAGACATAATTGTGTTCTACCTTGTGCAGATGAAAATAGACAGTTCTGCAGGGAGTCTTTTGACTGCTTGAAGCCCTCCCTTGTCTTTCCAGTACAACTCATGGAGATGCAATCAGAAATCAAGGTCAAATATGCTGCTAGATAATTAAATATAATAGTCAAATTGATGGCCTACATCTACACTTATTTGATCATAGAATGGTAAGGTTGGAAGGGACCTCAAGGATCATCCAGTTCCAACCCCCTGCCATAGGCAGGGACACCTCCCACTAGTACAGCTCACTCAAGGCCTCCTCCAGCCTGGCCTTGATGTAGTACATCCATTAAAAAATAATCATGAATATAGGAAAAACTTTATAAGATCCTACTGATGCAGAAGAAACCTCTTACAGCATAAGAGAAGTGCAGTATATTCAGTGTACCTACACTGAAACAGGTGCAAGAGGGGTACCATGACATCTGCAAACTGAGTGGCTCTTCAGGAGTTAGATTTCCCTTTCCAGACTCATTTAAGGGTAAGCCTAAGCTTTGTCAACCATCATCAGGAATATACAACACGTGTCTTAGCCATGGCCACAGCACGTTGTTATCTGACCTAGTTTAGAGCATCCTTAAGGCTGCTAAGTCAGAGGAATGCAAAGACAAAAACCTTCCTTTGATCTTAGTTCACCCCCAAATTATGTTGTGCACCCTGTCACTTAATTCAAGACTCCAGGAGGAAAATCTCCAAGAAAAAACACCAACCAAACCAAAAAACAAATCCAAACTTAAATCTTTGAGTGGCATAGTGATGTGCATGATAAGAACAATGAGCTTTCAAATTGGTGGTGAGGAATAAAATGCCCTTTCTGTCCATGGATAGACCATTTCATAGAATCATAGAATGGTAAGGTTGGAAGGGACCTTAAGGATCATCCAGTTCCAACCCCCTGCCATAGGCAGGGACACCTCCCACTAGCACAGCTCACTCAAGGCCTCCTCCAACCTGGCCTTCAACACCTCCAGGGAGGGAGCAACCACAACCTCCCTGGGCAACCTGTGCCAGTGTCTCACCACCCTCACTGCAAACAACTTCCTCCTAACATCCACTTTCAATCTCCCCTCTGCCACTTCAAACCCATTGCCCCTTGTCCTGCCATTCCCAGACCTTGTCAATAGTCCCTCCCCAGCCTTCCTGCAGCCCCCTTCAGATCCTGCAAGGCTACTCTAAGGTCTCCTGGAAGCCTTCTCTTCTGCAGGCTGCAGAGCCCCAACTCTCTCAGCCTGTCCTCACAGCAGAGCTGCTGCAGCCCTCTCAGCATCTTGGTGGCCTCCTCTGGATCCACTCCAACAATTCCATGTCCTTCCTGTGTATTTGCAGGGTCTTCCACAGACCTTGTGATCAGTTGTAGAGGAAGGATACAGGACTCCAGGAGAAAAATCTCCAAGTTTAAAAAAAGATAGAACCTAAATCTTTAAATGTTTCTGAGTTGCATAGTGATGTGCCTGATAAGAACAATGAGCTTTCAAATTGGTGATGGGGAATAAAATTCCCTTTCTGTCCATGGATAGGCCATTTGCAGGGTCTTCCACAGACATTGTGATCACTTGAAGGAGGATACAGCTCTTCTTTCTTTGTGTACCATGCATATGAATGCTTTCCCCTAAAAAGCATTGAGGAACCTTAAGTAAAAGAATCAAATTAATCTTATTTCTTATCATTGTTTATATTTACATGGCATCAGAGAGCCCCAGACATAGAGCAGGAACCATTGGCTGGGTGCTCCAGAATCAGAACAGGTTGCAGTTTCCACTCTTTCCAGCACTTTTAGCTTGTCAGTATAATCTTTATTTGTAAAGAAGGGGAAAGTGTAGTGATATATTTTTATGGTGGTGCCCATGCAGCTGAACTTCAATTTGCAGAATAATTACTTTTGCTCCTTTTATCTCCCACTTCTCATCCTGAGGGTGCTCAATAATACATAAGTTTGGGAGATTTACTTTCAGAAGTGCCATTTTGCAGAAGTCATCAGGGCAAAAAGGAAGTAAACCAAACCAATGATTTTTCAGTCCTTTTATTTGTGATTTTTAGATTGGGAAATGGAAAAAAAAAAAAAGTAATCTCCACTGCACTTCTTCATCAATTGCAAAAGTTTGCATGAAAGTGCTATGGAGAAACATCAGTCAGATAAAAATAAGTAGTGAATCCTCACCCTTCTCACTGAGCTTTTTCATTCTGTACCTTTTCATTGTGGAAATGAATCAGGAACTCAGTAGGAAAAGCAGCATTTGACTGAGGAGTTATTCACACTACATAAGGTCAAATGTTCAGCTTAATGCTCTTAATCACCCCTAGAGGCATTCAGTTCTATCTCTTTCCTATTTTGAGAGTTTCAGTGCTTAGCTTTGGGTGCCATAAATTGCAGGGCAGATTCTGAAGGAGTTAAGTAGATGAGGTAACACACTTAGTCATGTAAAGGCCTCTTTAAGATCCTAAAAGAAGCCTTTAGCAGAACAGGGACTGCATTGCAAAGCTGGTGATTGGAGTTTCATTCTGGATACAACTACAGAGACAAGCTACCATTTCACCAATAGCCTTGATGAACATAAATGTGGGGCAAGTCAGCTCTAAAATTCCTTAGGACTGCAAAAGAAACCTGGCAGCTAGGGGTCAGGTTCCAGATTTACTCATCTTGGTAAGCCTGGTATTACTCAGTGCCAACCACTTTGACATCACAGTAGCTGTCTGCTCTCTGACAGGTAGATTGTCACAATTTGCCTACTCTTCTTGTCTGGCAGAGACTTTTAAACAGTCTTCCTCAAGATTACAGACTCAGAGTTATTTAGTTTGGAAGGAGCCTCTTCAGCTCCTCCTCTAGTGATTGGCTTTGTGAATGAAGAGGGGTAGCAAATATTTTCTGCCTGGGCTTTAGTGAGAATTTTGATGCTGTTTCTGACAGCACTCTCCTTGACAAGCTGACAACACATGGATTAGGTAAGTGAACAGTGCAGTGGATTGAAGATGGACTGGTCAGGTCCAAAGGATTATGATTAGTGATACAAAGTCAAGTTTTTCATTTCACTCTTCTGTCATCTCTTAATGTAGCATTTTTCTCTTCTGCTTCATGTTTGTTCTGCTGCCCTGAATGAACCATGTTGTTTTAGATTTGGATCGTATGTTAGGAACAAGTTATTGACCTTGAGGGTGGTGAAGCACTGGGGCAGGTTTCCCAGGGAGGTAGTGGAGGCCCTATCATCCCTTTGAGATATTCAAACTATTCAAATCAATCTGCTCTAGTGGAGGATGTCCCTGCTGACTCTCCCTGGACTAGATGAGCTTTGGAAGTCCTTTCCATCCCAATCCATTCTATGATTCAAGATTTCAAGTTGAACTCTCAGAATGAAGACAGATCAGGTGACCAAGTTTCTCCAGCGTGTTTTAAAGCCCTGCACAGTTTGAGGTCAGAAGAATGGGCCAATTGTTGGATATTTTTCCTTCTTTCCTAAATATTAGAATGTGATTTGCCAATCTTAAAAAA
>VWYK01081912.1:0-11239 GCA_013399775.1 Semnornis frantzii | reverse complement strand
CCGTAACGGTCCTAAGGGCTGCCCGCGGCGGAGGCAGGCGGAGAGAGCAGGACGGAGAGGAGGGCAGGCGGCGCTGCCCGGAGCAAGCGGGGCAGCTCTTCTCCCTCGGTGCCTGAGAGGTGCGAGGACTGGGCTTCGACTCGGTGCTGTGGGGACGGCGAGCCGAAAGGCAGGTAATTGCTTCCACCTGCTTCTGGCAGCTCCCCTCGTAATGCTGTGGGTCAGGCCTCCAGCTGCTGCTGCTCCCCCCTCAGGTGAAACAAGGGCTGGAGGAAGAAGGCAGATCTCTAACAGGAGGAAGGGTTGTTGGTTGCTGGGATGTCGTAGCAGCACGCTCGGTGACGTTACCCTTGTTTGCCGGGATGATTTGACCTTGTTAGATTTACAAGAAGTTTGTCACGATGCAGTCTGTGAATCAGCATCTGGGAAAAACAGTGTCTGGAGCCTGTTCCAACACATCACGGGTGATGCCTTCCTCCTCCTCCTTCACTCCCTGACAATGCTTCTTAGGTGCTAAGAACACCTGCAGCTTGCCCATCCCCATTCCATGACTAGTTTGCATTAAAGTTGTTTGCAAAGGTCTAATGTACCACATGCAATCTCCTCATCCTCCATCATTTTCTCCTTGCAAGCAGACAGACTACGTAAAGGGAAAAAATTCTTCACTTTGAGGGTGGCAGAGCACTGGAGCAGGCTGCCCGGAGAGGTTATGGGGACTCCATCTCTGGAAGCATTCATCACTTCCCTGACTGTGTCCCTGGTTCCTGCTCTGGCAGGGGAGTTGGACTAGACAGTAGAACTGCCTGGTTGGAAAAGACCTTAAGATCATCAAGCCCAGCCAGAACCTAACATCTCCCTGCACACAACTGTTAGACCACATCTCTAAGCTCCTCATCCAAATGTCTTTCAAACACTTTCGAGGATGGGACTCCACCAACTCCCTGGGCAGCCTGTTCCAGTGCCTCATGGCCCTTTTGGTGAAGAAATTTTTGCTAATATCCAACCTAAACCTCTCCTGGTGCAATTTCAGGCCATTTCCTCTCATTCTGTCACCTGGCAATAGACAGATGAGACCAAACCCACCTGGCCCCAGCCTCCTTTCTGGGAGTTGCAGAGAGTGACAAGGTCCCCCCTCAGCCTTCTCTTTTCCAGACTAAACAATCCCAGTTCCCTTAGTGGCTCCTCAGCAGCCCTGTTCTCTCCAGGCCCTGCGCCTGCTTTGTTGCCCTTCTCTGGACATGGTGCAGACCCTCGAATTCCTTCTTGTAGTAAGGGGCCCAAAGCAACGGAGCGTTGGAGGTAGGGCCTCAGCAGTGCTGACTGCAGGGGAACAAGCACTGCCCTGGTCCTGCTGGCCACACTATTGCTGCTCCAGGCCAGGGTGCTGTTGGCTTTCCCACCTGAGTGCAGTGCTGGCACATATTCAGCTGGCTGTTGACCAGTCTGCCAAGCAACTTTCAAGATGATCTTCAGAGATCCCTTCCAACCACCACCATTCTGTGATTCCATGAGTGCAGCACTGCTGTCTTCTGGGAAAGAACAACCCCAGGGAGCAGTATAGGTTGGGGACTGAGCTGTTGGAAGGCAGCAAAGGGGAAAAGGATTTGGGCTTCCTAGTGGATGGGAGGGTGAGCATGAGGCAGTAATGTGCTCTGGTGGCCAGGAGGGGCAATGCCATTCTGGGGTGTATTAGAAGGGCTGTGGTGAGTAGGTTGAGAGAGGTTCTCCTGTCCCTCTACTCTGCCCTGCTGAGGCCACACCTGGAGCACTGTGTCCAATTCTAGACCCCCCAGTTCAACGGGGACAAAGAACTGCTTGAGAGTGTCCAGGACAGAGACACAAAGATTCTGAAGGGAATGGAACATTTCTGTTATGAGGAGAGCCTGAGGGAGCTGGGGCTGTGCTGCTTGGAGAAGAGGAGACTGAGAGGTGACCTCAGCAATGGTTATCAATCTGTAAAGGGGAGTGCCAGGAGGCTGGAGCCAGGCTCTGCTGGGTGATGCCCAGTGACAGCACAGGGGGCAGTGGGTGGAAGTTGAGGCATAGGAAGCTTCATTCAAACATGAGGAGGAATTTTTCCCTGTGAGGGCGACAGAGCACTGGAACAGGCTGCCCAAGGGGAGTTGTGGAGTCTCCCTCTCTGAAGAGCTGCCTGGATGCATTCTTGGGTGACCTGCTCTAGGTGCTCCTGCTCTGGCAGGGGGGTTGGACTGGCTGAGCTTTGGAGGTCCCTTCCAGCCCCTGACATTCTGTGATTCTAGAAAGATGCAGTTTTCAGCAGCTCCAACCCCCGAAACTGGTTTCTTCCAAAGAGCAGAGGACCAGTTTCATTCAGTTAGCCTCAGTCACATACTTAAGATGACAGTGTCCAGGTCTCCAGCCTTTCCACAGAGATTTCCCATGCTTCCAGCCACAGGGTTTGTCCTGGTTCCCTGGTGTGAATGGGAGATGAGCAGGCTGGTTAGAAAGGCTCTCAAAGGCCTTCTTAAAAGCTGTTCCATGGGGGAGCGTTAGCAATGTGCAGCATGTGATAAGAGGTTATTATGTAATGGGATTGATTCCCCTGGGTTACCAATTCTCTGGCCCTTTTATTTCTTTTCTGTTTCAAGCTTTTACCCTGAATAGCAAATTCGTTAGTCATGACAAGTAGGGGCTTAGTCATAAATCAGGATTAATTCATCCGAAGATTGGTTGTCATTTTTCTCCATTATCAAGAGTTCAATTTGGAGCAAGACAGCAAACCTCTTTCCCAGCTAGAGGAGGTGTAATCTGCAGTCAGTGAGAAGGTACTCAAGGGCCATCTTTTCTTAGCAGTTTAGTCCCAAACAATATCATATTGTCTGCACTATAGACAATACCTTGTGAGCACAAAGCTGCTGGCTTTAATACATGTTAACAGATTACTGGTGGAGCAGCCTCATAGGAATATTTGTTTTCAGCCATATTCAGGAGTGGTCAGGACCTCCACAAGCTTGGGAGGTTCTTCCAGGCTGCTCTGGTTGCATGATGGAAGGTTCAATTTACAGTTCATGTAAAACATGATCTGTGAAGGTACAGAGAAGCAGCCCTGCTGCCATAGTAAGCATTAATGTTATTAACATTTTTCATTTCTGAAACATCTTCATCAGTGACAGGAAGGGACAGAGTGGACCCTCACCCAGTTTGCTGATGATACCAAACTGGGAGGAGTGGCTAACACCCTGCCAGGCTGTGCTGACATTCAGCCAGACATGGACAGGATGTAGAGTTGGGTCAAGGGGAACCTCATGAAGTTTGACAAGGGTGAGTGTAGGGTCCTGCACATGGAGAGAAACTCACCAGTACAGGTGAGGGTTTGACCTGCTGGGAAGCAGCTCTGCAAACAAGGACCTGGGAGTGCTGCTGGACAAGCTCCCCATGAGCCAGCAATGTGCCCTCATGGCCAAGAAAGCCAATGGTGTCCTGGGGTGCATTAAGAGTGTGTAGTCAGCAGCACAAGCGAGGTTCTCCTCCAAATCTATTCTGCCCTAGTCAGGCCACAGCTGGAGTACTGTGTTCAGTTGTGGGCTCCTCAGTTCAAGAGAGACAGGGAACTATTGGAGAGTCCAGCAGGGGCTACAAAGATGCTGAACATCCTGGAGTACCTCTTTGATGAGGAAGGGCTGAGAGCCTTGGAGCTGTTGAGTCTGGAGAATAGCAGCCTGAGAGGGGGTCTCCTCAATGCTCAGTAAGAGGTAAAAGGACCATCTTGGCCCTACCTTGGGTTATTGTACATTGAAGACTAACATCAGTTGTAGGAGCAATATTTGAGTTCTATCCATATTTGTCCTAAGCCTAAATGCAAGATATTATCAATTACTTATAAGTATTATCAATGCTGATTGATAGCTAAAAGGTGGGGGACAAAGATGGGGCCAGACTCTTGTCAGTGGCAGCCAGTGACAGAATAAGGGACAAAGGGCACAAATCAGAACCCAGGAAGTTCCACCTGAAGGTGAGGAGAAGATTCTTTGCTGTATGGGTGGTGGAGCCCTAAAGCAGACTGCCCAGAGAGGTTGTGGAATCTCCACCTCTGGAGAGCTTCGAAACCCACCTGGACATTGTGATCCTGGGCAAGCTGCTGTGGGGGACCTTACTTTAGCAGAGGAGTTGGACTTGATCTCCAGAGGTCACTTCCAACCCTCACCATGCTGAGATTTGGTTGAAACTGCCTTTTTACAACCTGTACTTGCATCAAACAGAACTGTAACTATAGTTCACTTGGGTTTATTGAGCTACAGTACTCAGAACACAGCACAGTTTTCTTGGTACCAGTACCACAAAAGTAAAAGAAAGGGAACCTTGATGGTGGATTTTCTTGCTTTTCCAGGAGGTTCTCCATCTAGATACTAAATTCACAGTTTAGATCACCCTGGCAGATTGGACATGGTTTGGCAGCTGATTGACCCAAGCTGCTCAGGCAAACCAAGAGGAGGATTTGAGACTGAGGTTCTCAACAGCAGCAGAACCTGGATTGTGATAGAAGTGGCCCTGCAGAAATACGGGAGACAAAAGAACATTGCTTCCTTTCACTGCTGCTGAAATCCAAACTCATTCTTGGAGCCAGGAAGGAGCTTCAGGAGAAAAAGAACAACGAGATTGAATTTCTGCTGGTTCTAACAATTCAGCACAATGAGTAAACACCAGCGCTGGCCAGGGGCACAACGTGCCAGCAGGGAGAGCAGCTTTAATGTAGCTTCCATCGATCCTGCTGTCTCAACAACGGCCATCAAGATGAAGTTTGATAAGGTTGTGTCATCAGCGCTGAGAAATGCCTATGGCCAAGGAGGTGCCAAAGGATTTCTTTCAGGAGGTACCGAAAGTGTTGGGATCCCCATGACAGAAAGCATTTTTAAACGTTGAGGATGGTCAATGTCCCAGACACCAGGAAGTAAGTTTAGAAAGGCTGGACATAAAGAGTTTAACAGGAATAAAAATAAAGCAAGCCAAAGACTGAAGAATAAGACCCTATCATGAGCTAAAGCATGCTGAGAAGGCAGCTGGGAAGAGCTGAGATGCAGAAACCATCTCACCTGCATCACCAAACCTGTGGCTCAGTGCTGACTGGGGCTCCAAGACCATTTGTCTAGGCAGAGGGAAAATCTAACAGCAAATCTCTAGGGTCTGCACAAGTGGCACTGCTCCCCAAGATGATTATCCCAGAGGCAGCATTTCCTTTGCTCAGGCATCTCCTGGTTCTCTGGGGGACTCTGTTCTGAAAAGTCAGATATGGAACCACTCAAGAGACTCCAGCAGAACTGGGCTGTGCTGGCAGAGAGTTTGAGAGCAGCCACTGCTTCTGATTTCCAAAACACTTCACATGTGCTTACTTCTAAGTGTGTATACACACACACACAAATCTCAGCCTTCACATAAATTATTAACATCATGCACAGTCACACCCCTTGTGGCTACCCACCTATAAAGGCATGGTCTTGCTGAAAAGAAGTAGATTGTTTTTTACCACTTAGTGCCAAACAGCAAACCCTAGCTTCAGTTGAGTCTTCACCACTCAAAATGTTTTTTTTTTCAAGTTACAACCCTTTCATCTGGCTTACTCAATAAATAACCTAAATAAAAGGACTGTAACTTAGGGGGGGAGATACCTTCTTTAAGGAGCTATAAAGCAATTGTAAAACCAACCAAGTGAACAAAACGGCCCAAGCCTGATAGAAAAATATCCTCCAAAGCCTCCACAGTGGATTTCATTGTGAGGGAGGGTGCGTCCATTTTCACCTCCCACCGCTCTGGCTGAAGCTCCAGAAAGAGTTAACCAGCACCACGGGCAGACGATGCCATCTTCTGGTGTCACTTACACAGCTGTTGATTTAAAAGCAGGCTGACTCGTCCGCTCGGATCATTGTCAGGAAGACGGGGGCCGATGTTATTTTAAGCAGGGCTTTGTCCCCAGGGCAGGGTTCAGTGAAATCACATTAATTCAGGAACGCTCAGCCAGGCATGAACGGCCATGGTGGGAAAGCCAGCACCAAGCTGCCGTCGCTTCACAGCCTGCTGCCACCAGCCCAGCCCGGGAGGGAGACCTTAGGGTTCCACTTTGCATCTCGGTCAAAGACCAGTTCGAACTGCTGCTGAAGTTTTGGAGAGTGCTTTGGTCTGCTGAATTCTTTTCTGCCCCAGGAACTTCTTGCTGCTGTCTTTCGGAGAGTTCAGCACAGAACAAGTTTGCTTTTAATTCCTGAACAGAGCTCTCCAGAACAGGTATGGTGCTGTGGGCAGTCCTCGTGGCTTAGGAAGTGGTTATGTGCTCCCCTGAGACAGAGGGGTTGAGGCAGATCTCTTGTGTCACCAATTTTATCTCCTATAGTACTGCCTGCATTAGCTGCCTCCCTCCTTCCTTTGCCCCTTGCTCTCTAATTGATCTTTCTCCATTATCCTTCCTGTGTAATTACATTTGTATTAGAGTTTAACCAGTGGGTGATGGACTGAAGCCAGGTTGGGCCAAGCAAATTTTCCCATTCTTTGTCATGGAAACAAAGGTAACCTCAGGGAAGAGAAAAAACCCCAGACCAAAACAACAAAAAACAGACAAACAAAACCCACACAGCATTACTGAAGTGCAGGCTGAAGGCATCTCCAAGATTTTGGGCCATTGTGTCTCTTCACACCTCCACATCCACTTGGCCTGAGGCTGGGACACACTGGGTTGCACCACAGTTAGAGCAGTTGGAACTAGGACCACCATTTTCAACTATGTATGGAGCAAGAATGGGAAGATGTCAATATTCAGAAAAAGAGGTGGAGAAAGGATCCAGAAACTGGACATGGACCATGGGCAGGCAGCATTTTAGTTGCTTAACTGTTTTTTTCCTTTTAGGTTTTGAGTGTTGGTTTAATTCCAACTCTAGTACTTGCTTTGTTTTTTCAGTTTAAGCTGTGGTTACTGGGTGACAATAGAGACTGTCATTAAATAGGGTTCACTTCATTGCAGATGGTAACTTGCAGGGCTGCTCTGTATCAGGTTTTTGAGGCTACACCATTAAAATGGAGGTGCTGGTTGAGCCAGCCTGTGCCCAGGTGGCCAAAAAGGCCAGCAGCATCCTGGTCTAAATCAGCCATAGTGGCCAGCAGGATCAGGGCAGGGATTGTACTCCTGCAACTGGCACTGGGGAGGCCACACCTTGAGTACTGGTTTCAGTTTTGGACTCCTCACTCCAAGAACATTGAGGGGCTGGTGCAGGTCCAGAGAAGGGCAACAGAGCTGGTGAAGGGTCTGGAGATCAGGTCTGGTGAGGAGCAGCTCAGGAAGCTGGGGGTGTTCAGCTTGGAGAAAAGGAAGCTGACCAGAGACCAGGCTCCACAACTCCCTGAGAGGAGGTTGGAGGCAGGTGGGGTTGGTCTTTTCTCCCAAGGGACAAGAGAAAATGGCCTTGAGTTGCACCAGGGGAGGTTTAGGTTGGACATTACAAGAAACTTCTTGATTGAAAGGGTTCTTAAAGACTGGAACAGACTCCCTAGAGAGAGGTAGATGAATCCCCATCCAAGGAGGGGTTTCAAAGCCACAGAGGTGCTGCTGAGGGACACAGTTTAACACCAGCCCTGGCAGAGTTAGAGAATGGTTGGACTTGATTTTAGCTTTTCCAGCTGAAATGATTCTATGAAAATAATCAAAGCACCCCTAGACTGCATTTCAAGATACACTTGGTGATGTGGAAACAAGCAAGTCACTGAAGAAAGAGGCACCTTAACTTGAAGCTCCCTTTTCCTCCAGACAGGCCCTTCAGCAACATTCTCACATTAGGGAATGTCATTGGGGTACTGCCTGTCCCCACAGCAGGATGACAACCAAACCAACCACTTCAGGGACAGGAGAGGACCTCACCTGAGGCATTGAGCAGGGCACTGGCACTCCTGAGTTCTAATTTACAGTCACTGAGGATGCAGCTACCTTCCATTAGCTCACAGAAGGATGTGCTGGTAGGTAGAGCAGCACTCACCATGGATCTGCCATGGTTGCAAGGAATGCTGCCCTTACTCCAAACTGCCTGTTCTTTCTTTGTGCTTTCTAGGCACAAGTGGTCCACAGCAGGCTCCACACACCAGCACACTACTTGTTGACTGTCTGGGTGGCTTTCCTGGCAGATGAACTGCCCCTAGGTTGCTTAGGCACTCAGCCAGCCATGGCCTGTACCTACTGTTCTCCCCCTCATCAGCTGCTTAGATGAGAATCAGTTATCCACCACCTGCCTTTGTTCAAATGTGAACTATCTTAACAGCTGACCCTGCTTCTGCTGCTGCACAGCCCCTCTCCCCTGTCAGGGGCATCTTTCCCAGGCAGCAGTTACCTGTCAAGACATGCTTTAATTTATGGAGGTTATTCTCCATCCTTCTAGGTCTGAATACTGCAAAGTCTAGAATAAGGAAGTGAGATCTGAAACTGTTTCTCTGAAGTCAAATCCAGGAAGTCTGTTGAGATGACAATCCTGTCTGTAGGGTGTTCAGTTTGCTGTAGCCCTTAGAGCTTTCCTGTTTGGTGATGTGAATTTCTAGCAGGCCACTCTGTTCTGAAGGCCAGAGCAGTTCCTCCCAAATGGCACTGGAAACTTGATGACTGTCACTGTGATGCTGAGTCCATCTCAGGATGAATCGGTCACCTCCTGGGAGCCTGCACTGCCTCAGAACTCACAGGAACAAGGAAATTGGAAACACTCCTGTGATTCTTTTCAAAGGAGATTCAGGAAAATGGGCTACCAGGGAAGGAAAAGGAGTCTCAAAGTCAGAGCCTCAGGAAACCCCAAAGGGCTGCAGTAAGAGTCTTGATATTCATGGGGTGGGGGAAACCTGCACACAGTGTGCTCTAGATTGGGAAAGGGGCAGCTCTGTGAACAGGGTGTGGTGTAGATGTCTGGAAACCCCTGCAGCAGAACTGGAAAGAAGATGCCTACAATTAAACACATACCCAAACTCCAGTTAATCTGTAGATTAAATAGACAAACAGTAGAAGCATAGTCAGACATCTCTGCACATCACACATGAACTGCAGTATCATAGAAGCACAGAATAGTTTGGGTTGGAAGGGACCTTAAAGGTCATCTAGTTCCAAAGCCTCTGCCATGAGCAGGGACACTTCCTCCTAGATCAGCTTGTTCAAGGCTCCAGTCTTACTGAGCAACATACCCCAGTATGTGATAAAGCAGAAGTCACTGTTCAGATGCTGTTGCAGATCTGCTTGATGTCATCGAAGGGAACTCAAGAGGGTGGCTGCATCCTCATCATACACAAAACCAACTCAGTTACTGGTACTCCCCCCTGCCACCAGTGTCAAGAGGAAGTAGAAAACTTTCCAACAGCATTCCCTTCCTTGACTAATAAAGATTTCTATGACTTGCAACATTATTCCTCACTGTAGGCTCACAGTTAGTAGCCAGAAATTGCTCAGATGACTCTAGCAGTTCTATGCTGCAGCAAGCTGCATCACTGCCTAACCCTGCTCACTCAGCAGCCAGCATACTTCCCATCACAGCCTCTGGAGCTGATGAAATCCTCTGCTCCACCTCACGTTCTTCCAGAATCCATTAGAAGTTAGAAGCTGCAGCTAAAAGGTTTTGAAGCAATGAGCTGACTGGTGATTGGGCTACACCAAGTCACGGACTCACAGGAACCTTAGGGACATTTTTGGTCCAATTGCCCAGGAACCTGCTGTATGTTTGTTGTCAGAACAATCTGTACCCCAGAGCTTGGCTGCTGGGGTTTGCTAAGGGTACAGCTTTCAGCCTGCAGGGGAAAAGTACAGACAGGACAAGGGCTGATGACTTCTGAAAGAAACTCAATTTAGATTAGACATGAGGAAAAAAAAAAAAAATTCTTTGTCACAAGACTGGTGAGGGACTGGAACAGCAGTGGAGGCTCCAAGCATTTAAGTGTTCAAAGCCAAGCTGAATAGGACCTTGAGCAACCTGGTCTGGTGGGAGGTGTCCCTGCCCATGCCCTGCTGGAACTGGATAATCTTTAAAGGTTCCTTCCTACTCAAACCACTCTATGACTATCCTATGAAATGATTTCACATTGTCATTAAACCTCCCAAAGGGTTTTGGGGGATGCAACAGAGATGAAAGATTATTTTCATTTACCAAGGAGGTGAATTTACTTTCTGTTTTTCAGACTTAATTTTAAAACAATTCTGCTTTCAAAGTGAAAGATAATTAAAAAGAAAAAAAATAAAAATCATTCATCCTTCACCCTACGCAGGTCATAATTATCCCAGGAAAGGAACCCAATTCTACAGCAAACCTTAGACACAGGTGAAGAGATTATGCACATGGAGAGAACAATTTGTCAGAAGCAGCAGATCCAGTGGAGGCCTGGTACAGAAAGGACATTGCAGAGGTGCCTCCCCCTGTGCTGACCCATCACACCTCTCCCGACCAAGGTAGGGACGCTGCTGTGCCGTAGGTTCCTTTGGCTATTCCCAACAGATACAATCTATTAGCATCTCTCTCTGTAGGCTTCACACTGAATAGGAAATAAAAAATGAGTTAAGCAAAAAAATAGTTAAATTTAGCCATCTGAGTTTCTGACAAGCTGCTGGTATTTAAAGCTCTGTGAGTGTTTTTAACTGTCAGAACTTTTAACTTACAGAATGCAAGACAAAAACATGGTTAAAGACAGCTTGGATTAAAAATAACTCTTATATGAAAAACCAAGAGGAAAAATACACTGACTGCATGACATGACACAAATCAACTCTTGACATTCTTGAGGTGGGGAAAAAGGCTGGACCAGACTATATCCTGAGGTTCTTACAAATCATTGAATGGCTGAGGTTGGAAAGAAATACAAAAATGTGATACAAATTCCAGGTGAAAAAAAACAAACAGCAGAAAATCCAAAGGATTCCCTCAAAGGAACTCCTGACGTTTTTATGGTAGAACAAGAAACTGCCTCATGGTGATTACTGCCAGCTCTTGGGTCCAGCAGACCACCCCTCCCCTGCCACAAACCACAGAAAACAGCCATCTTTGGGGAAAAGGTGCTTATACTTTGGTCAAAACCATCAAAAGAGACCCTGAGCAACCTGCCCACAACAGGGAGCTTGGAACTAGATGATGTTTAAAGTCCCACAGCATTCTCTGAAGCTATGAGGAGACGAGTGCCAGGCTCTAAAGCTTTGCCTGCTTGCACCTTGTGAAATAACCACGTATGCACCATATCCATGTTTTGATATGTATTTTTATTTCCCTGCAGTTTTCACTTATCAAGAACA
>VWYK01081911.1:71475-82698 GCA_013399775.1 Semnornis frantzii | reverse complement strand
GAAGTGGCAGAATTGCCATCCCTCAAAGTGTCCAAAATATGTGTATGTGTAGAACATGGTTCAGTGGTGGGCTCGACAGTGTCAGGCGAACAGTTGGACTCAATCTTGGAGGTCTTTCCCAACCTTTGTGATCTATGTCACTTCCAGATTCAGCCCAAACTTCCTCTACCCACAAAGTCTTTTCCCACCAGCATGTACGGCACCACCCTGTGGCGATGTGTAGCTGCTCTGACGCCATCAGAACTAAACTGTGGACCTGTGTGCCTTTGCAGTGAGGCCATGGAGAGGAGCCAGCCCCCATAAGTTTTTCATTGAGGGCATTTCCAAACTCGCACGAACACAGGGCAAGCAAGTGCGAGGCAGTGACACTCCAGTCTGGCCACTGCTCCACTGATTCCAAGCACAGAAATCCCCCAGTGAGGAGAGGGCTTGCAGTAAGCTCCATGGTGGACACTCAGAAATGATGGTTCCTTCGAAGCTGCTGGGAATTGCATCTTCTGCTGGCTTACCACATCCACATCTGTGATGCATCACCAAAAGGCAGAGCCAAGCGGCATATCAATGGAGGAGGAGGAGGAAGGAGCTGGGGTGAGCAGAGAGGAGTGATCTGCCCAGGGCAGGGTGGAGTGATCCCACCACGGCTCCCCCAGCCCGTGCTGACGGCGCTGAGCAAGACCCGGGCTGGCTGACTCAGCCTTATCGGCCGTGCGGCAGGGAGCAGGGTTATGGATGGGCTGTCAGGGCCCTCCCGTGGGATCTGCCTTTAGGGGGTGGCGTCACAGCTGCTGGCCACTGGCCAGGGGAGTCTCAGAAATGCTAAAAAAAAACTCTTGAAGAGAGAGTGGATTAAACATCCTGTGCTGGAGTGAGGAACAGAGCAGGCTGACAGCAGGGGCTGCTCAGGACAGGCTGAATCTCTGCAGGTTTTAACATCTTCATCACCCTTTGCATCTGTGCCAGCTTCAGGACTTGTGTTCAGGTTTGGGTTTATGTTCTCTATCAAGAAAGATTTCAGCCCCAGCTGAAGAGGTGAGGATGTAAGGTAAAATGCAGGCCACAAAATTATGAACTTTGGTGTCAACTCACTTCACCTTCCTTTGAGATGGTGTTTCTGAGACCACACAAAGGAATAGTCCTGCTGTGTCTCAGCTGCTTTTTCAGGAGCAGAGCCTGTGCTACAGCTCCTGGCTGGGCAGTGTGAGGTCAGACACAGCAGCTAACACTGCTGCCCACTCACCTGAGTGGCCACCCAGGAAGTGACTGTGCCAGTATAAGTAACTTAACTTAGCAACAAGCTCTTTAGGGCCATACAATCTGCAGGTTGCTGGAGGGAGAGAGCCAAAAAGGAACCCATTGTTTACTGCTCACTTGTTTTCTGGCCTCCCTGGAGAAGTGTGGACAAAGGCTGTATTTAGCAGAGTGGCTGCAGCAGCTGATGCCAGCCAAGCATTGCTCTGCTTGTGCCAGGGATTCACAGAGGCCATCACAAACCATGTTCCCTTCAGAGGAAGCTTGGACTCCTGCACTGGCAGCCTGTTGGGAGCAGATTTCCTTTTCATTGGAATCAGACCGATCCAAAATACTTCTGTCAAGATCAGGAGGTTAACTGTGGCATTATCCTCTCTGAGGTGACCGAGAGCCTGTGGATCCCACCAGGTCTGTGTTTCACCAGCAAGCTGCTGAGTCCATCACTGGTCTGTATTTGGGTGTGTTTAATGCTGCTGAGGGTGTGAGGATCTGTGGGTGTTCCAGGACAGACTTCTACACTTGTACTTTTAAAGAAGTGTGGCACACATCACAGAATCCCAGCATGGCAGGGTTGGAAAGGACCACCCAGTCCTACCCCCCTGCTAAAGCAAGGCACCCACAGCAGCCTGCCCAGGATCACAATGGCCAGATGGGTTTGGAATCTATCCAGAGAAGGAGACTCCACAACCTCTCTGGGCAGCCTGTTCCAGGGCTCCAGCACCCTCACAACAAAGAAGCTCCTCCTCCTGTTCAGATGAAACCTCTTGGCTTCCAGGTTGTGCCCATTGCCCCTTGTCCTGTCCCTGGGCACCAGTGATAAGAGTCTGGCCCCATCTTCTTTCCCCCCATCCTTTAGCTCTTGCTGAGCATTGCTCAGATCCCTTCTGAGGCTGCTCTTCGGCAGGCTCTCAGTCCCAGGGCTCTCAGCCTTTCCTCCTCGCAGAGATGCTCCAGGCCCCTAATTTGTTCTGAGCACCTACAGCAAGAAAAACGTTCATCATTTCACCCTTCCCTTCCAGCGGTGGAAGTTTTCAGGCTGGAAAGGGATGAAGCAGGGCCGGAGCAGTCCTTTTCCCTGCTCCGGAGCGGAGAGCTCCGCTTGGCCCGAGCTCGCCCTGCCCCCTCCCGGCAGCTCTGGGAATCGCAGCCCGGCAGCCGCCCGAGCATCCCGGGCCGGGCCTGCCCCGGCTGCCGCTTCCCTGCGGGCAGCGGCCCCCGGCTGGGCCGGCACAATCCGGAGCGGCCGGAGCAGCCTTTCACCCCAGTCCGGGGCATGCGGTACGCCGGCATCGCTGCTCGGCGTGGTGGTGCTCACAGCGGTGCGCTGCGGCGCGTCTGCATCAGAGAATCACAGACAGGTTTGGGCTGGAAAGGATCTTAAAGGTCATCTGTTTTCAATCCCCTTGCCACGGGCAGGGACACCTCCTACTAGGGCAGGTTGCTCAGAGTCTCAGACAATCTCACCTGGAATGGTTCCAAGGATGGGGCATCTCCCATCTCTCTGGGCAACCTGGGACAGGCTCTCACCACCCTCAGTAGAAAAAAAGTCTTCCTTCTCTCCAGCTGAAATCTCCCTCTTAGTTTAAACCATCATCTCTTGTTCTGTCAAAACTGGCCCTGCTAAAATGTCCACCCCCAGCTTTCTGATCAGCCCCTGAAGCACTGCAAGGCCACCAGAAGGTCTCCCTGAAGCCTTTTCCATGCTGAACACCCCCAACTCTGCCAGCCTGGCCTCACAGCAGCGCCCTGCCAGCCCTGCAGCATTGCTGTGCCCTCCTCTGGCCCTGCTGTGCTGAGGACTCCAGAGCTGGCCCCAGCACTGCAGGGGTGGTCTGAGCAGTGAGGCAGAATCCCCTCCCTGCCCCTGCTGTCCACGCTGCTGGGGATCAGCCCAGGACAGGCTGGCTCTGGCTTGGCAGGGCTCAGTGCCAGCTCACGTCCAGCTTTGCACTCCCAGCACCCCCAAGTTCTTCTCCATAGGGCTGCTCTGCAGCCCTTCATCTCCCAGCCCGTGTTGATAGCAGTGGTTACCCTGACCCAGGTGTAAGACCTTGCAGTTGGCCTTGTTGGCCCACCTCTGAAGCCTGTCAAGGTCCCTTTGGGTGACATCTCTTCCCTCCAGTGTCCGAGGTCACCAATTGCAATGGGGTGAGGACAAATCTTATTTGAAATGCAGTGAATTAGTCAGAGGATGTGGCCTGCCCGAGGGGAAAGGGAGGATGATGGCAGCAGCAGGAGGTAGGGTGGTTCCCCAGCACATGTAGTGTCCTGTCCCAGCATGAATATGTTTTTTTGGTAGCCCTGGCTACGGTGAGAGCTAATGGGTCCCCAGCAGAGAGTAAAGCTGAGCTGTGGGGGCCCCGAGGTGAAGATTAGTGCTGCCTTTCAGTGAGATACAGCTCAGTGAGGCAGAGCTAATGAGGAGCTCAGCCAGTATTAGGAACATTATTTAATTCTGCATCATGAAAAAAGGGAGGTTTTGTCCTCCTGGGAAAGGGTTGGTGGGTTGCCTGGGCCAGAAGCCAGGGTCTGGGGAGAGAAGAGCTGTAACACCTTCCTTCATGGGAGGAACACAGCTGGAGCTGTGATATTTTAAGGGTATTTCCATGGGGTCCTTCAGAGACCTGGGGATCCGCACAGGGCCAACACTGCAGTGATGTCTCAAGACATCTCACAGGGTTGTCTTGAGATGGCTTATGCGAAATGCAGAATCACAGAATGATTTGAGTTGGAAGAGACCTTTAAAGGTCATCTAGTTCAACCTCCCAGCCAGCAGGTCCAGCTGGTTCCTCAGAGCCCCAGACAACCTGACCTGGAATGGTTCCAGGGATGGGGCAGCTCCCACCTCTGGGCAACCCGTGCCAGGGTCTCAGTGTAAAAAATTCTTCCTAATATCTAGTCTAAATCTCCCTCTTTTAGTTTAAACCTCATACCCTGTCTGGTATCACTACACTCCCTCATTTAGTCCCTCCTCATCTTTCCTTTACCCTCCTTATGTCCTGAAAGGCCACCAGAATGTCTCCCAGGAGCCTTCTCTTCTCCAGGCTGAACAAGCCCACCTCTCCCAACCTGGCCTCACAGCAGAGGGCTTCCAGCATGGCTGTGGCCTCCTCTGGCTCCACTCATCGCTTATTCAAATATGCTTAGAAAACAAGGAGCTGAATGGTGCTTTTACCACATGCTGTCCCCTGCAGAACCAATTATGACAGTAGGGACTCCTGCACTTAATCTGGAAAATGCCATAAGTGTCTCCTGTGTCCTATCACAGGCAGAGCAAGGAGAAGCATTTGCTCTGGAACAAGCCCAGCAAGTGCACGGGGAGAGTTTGCAGATGGAACTGGAGCATGGGTAGATGCAGATGATGTGTCTTCCACTTCCTGCAGCTGAAGGGAAAGGAATCCACTGCCTGACTTAATACCTCTGCATGACTGCCTGTGCTCAGGCACGCACTGTTTACTTCTGCTGAGCATACAGTGCACACACTGTCCTTCTTCTCCTGCCTGGGAAGGAATAAAGATCTACTGTTTGAGGCAGCCAAGTATTTTTAAAATCAAGTTATGTGCCAGAAGGGATTTCTGGGACTCCATAAGTCAACAGCTCCACTGCTGCATTTTGCTGCAAAGAGGAAGGATCAGGATTCATGCTGCCAGCATTTCCCTGCTCCAACTCTGACGTGGGGATTCAGAGCAGATCCTTTGCAGGAGCATCTCGTCATTGGATTGAAGATAAGGGATCTCTGGGAAGAAAGTTGACCCCAGCATTTTCTGGCCTGGAAGGCTGCTCACAATATGATACAAAACACACATGAAGAGATGTTGTGTGTGAGAGTGATGAGGAGCTGAAGGACTAACTGCTCTGCAGGTGCAGGAGAGATACGTGGTTCCCTTTGCTTGCTTGTTGCTGGCTGGCCTGGGGACTGGGGAGGAGCAAATGGTGCTCTGTCAGAGTGGAACACAGACCTGTGATCAAGCAGAAGGACCCTGTCGTCCTCCCTCTGATTTCAGTTCTGAGATTAGGAATTTTGTGAAACTCAGCAAGGGCAAGCATAGGGTCCTGCACCTGGAGGGGGCCTCCTGCACCCGTGCAGGTGAGGGGGTGACATGCTGGAAAGCAGCTCTGTGGAGGACGGGGGACAACAAATGCTCCATGAGCCAGCAATGTGTGCCAGGAAGGCAAATGGTTTCCTGGGGTGCATCAAGAAGAGTGCGACCAGCAGGTTGAGGGAGGTTTTCTTCACTTTCTCTACTCAGTGCTAGTGAGGCCACATCTGCAGTACCAAGTCCAGTTCTGGGTGGCCCAGTTCAAGACAGACAAGGAATTACTGTAGAGAGTCCAGCAAAGGATACAAAGATGCTGAGGGGGCTGGAGCATCTCTGTGAGGAGGACAGGCTGAAAGCCCTGGGGCTGTCGAGTCTGGAGAAGAACAGTCCCAGAGGGGATCTGGTCAAAGCTCAGCAAGAGCTAAAGTGTGGGGATCAAGAGGATGGGGGCAGACTTTTCTCAGTGGTGCTCACTGACAGGACAATGGGCGACAGGCACAAACTGGAACCCAGGAGCAAGGCTGCCCAGAGAGATTGTGGAGTCTCCTTCTCTGGAAAGATTCCAAATCCACCTGGACATTACGATGCTGGGCAAGCTGGTGTGAGTGACTCTGCTTTGGAAGAGGGGTGGACTGAACAATCCGCACAGGTTCCTTCCAACCCCATCATGCTGGGATTCCAGGATTTCAGAATCTCAGCACAAAACTAACAAGTCCTCTGCACAAGCATTTTTCACCAGCTGGATTTCTCTTCCAAAGTGTCTGTAAAAGGCGTTGTGTGTGAAGAAGGGATGTGAGAAGCCAGCACAGGCTGGTGCAAAATGAGTAAGGACCTGGAGCTGATAGCGCTGGAGCCAGTCAGCAGTGAAACCGCAGAGTCTGCCTGAGCAGCCTGGGCTGCTGCCTTTAGCACAAAAAAAAAAAAAAAAAAAAAAAAGAGAGAGGCAGTGACCCTTTCCTCGTTTGTGGAATCTCTTCTGGGTAAATATATCTCAGTTCCATGTGGAAAAGCCACACACATAGAAGGAGCAATGCCCGGAAGATGATAGCCACCTAAACCACAGCGACTGCAAATTATCCTCTCTCTCAAGGGGAAGGTTTCATTCTGCTCTGACTTCAGCCTAGCTCACTGTTTGTTTTTTCAAGGTCTGGCTTTTCATCCTCCAATTGGCAGCCTAAATAAAACACAGGTTGAGATTTTTGTGGCTTCTCTTCATGGTTTCGTAATGTCTCTCACCCACGTTTCTTAACTACATCTTTCCCCAAACCTAAAAGGAACGATGTGACCGGCTGGCCTTTCCTATTTCTGGGTCTGATTTCTGCTGCAGCCTGTGGAAGCATGACTCACAGAGCCTGCCTCACATCGGCCACTCAGGCTTGCACAAAACCCCTGCTGAAATCCAGGGCGTGCAGGGAGGAAGGTCTGCTGCGTCCTCTCCCACACTCCTTCTCGGATTTTCTCTGCAGCAAGATGAGCTTCTTCTCCTCAAGCCCTCCTGTTAAATGTGTTGCAAAGATAAATGTGAAGGTTGCTTTCTGAGCTTCAGCCGAGGTGGTGTGGCAGCCTTCGAAGCCTTTGTTTCCTTCACTTAGTAAAAATTACAGTTATATGGTGAGCACAGAGGTCGGACAGGCAACAGTCAGCATCTGGGAGCTTGCCAGCCACCCAGGTACATTCCACAGTGCTTACACCCCAGGGTGTGGTGACGCTGGGAGGGGGAATGTGTCCTTCTGCCTCAGTTGAGTCTGCTGCTGGGCTTGGCTGCAGCTATCAGCATCTAATGCTGGAGTTTGAGGACTTGCAGTATTTCCCCTCCAATCAAACAGGGAACAAAGGGTAATTTTGGGGTTGTTGGTTGACTGGCAGCTGAACACAAGCCAGTGTGTGTCCAGGCAGCCAAGAAGGCCAACAGCATCCTGGCCTGAATCAGCAACAGCGTAGCCAGCAGGGCCAGGGCATGGATCATCCTCCTGTACTCAGCACTGGTGATGCTGCACCTCAAATATTGGGTTCAGTTTTGGGCCCCTCACTCCAAGAAGGGCATTGAGGGGCTGGGGTGTGTCCAGAGAAGGGCAATGAAGCTTGAATAGGGTCTGGAGGACAGGGCTGGGGAGAAGCAGCTGAAGGAGCTGGGGTTGTTCAGTTTGGAGAAAAGGAGGCTGAAAGGAAACTTTCTCTCCATCTGCAACTTCCTGGAAGGAGGATGGAGCCAGGTGGCAGTTGGCCTCTTCTCCTAAGGAACAAGCAACAGGACAGTAGCAAACGGCCTCAAGTTATGCTAGAGGAGGTTTAAGTTGGACATGAGGAACAGTTTCTTCCCCAAAAGAGTAGTCAAGCCCTGGACCAGGTTTAGTGGTGACCTGGCAGTGCTGGGTTAACTATTAAGCTTGATGATCTTAAAGATCTATTCAAGCAAAATGATTCTGTGATCCTGTGATTCACGGCTCCTGCTAGCCAAGTGTACAACAGAGCTTACTCACTCGCTGAGAAGGGGGACAAGCTTGGACTAAGAAGCTTCAAACCTGGATACAACTTTCAGGACGTTTCAGCCTGGCCAGTGCCGCCTCTGCATGCAAACGATGGGACTGCAGCCACTCAGTGCTGTCACAGAGCTGCTCACCTCGAGTGCCCACGGACAGACTTGGGAGCACAATATCAGATTATCCTTTATAAAAGCTGCCTCACACCTTGCAAACCCCTGCAAGGCTCAGCGAGGGCTACGATTTATATCCCTACATCTCCAGGTTCTTTAGATCATCCCCGGGCAATTTGAAAAACCTCATTAAATCAGGGGCAGTGTCATTTTACGTAAGAAAAAAAGGGAGGATTTGTGCCTTTCTGCCTTCCTGCAGCCAGACACCTCTAATTCTGGATGGGTGCAGTTTCCAACAGGCTCCTCAGGCAATTCCTCCTTATTTCTGTGTCTGCAGGAGTCTGCATGACCTTGTGAACGTGCAGCTGGGCACGGCTGGGAGCGCTGCCTCGACTGTACCATAATTACATTAAAGAGTGAGGCGAGCCGTCGGATTCCTCCCGGCGCTCCTCTAGCCCCATGCTGAATCCAGCTTTGGACTCCCAAACCTGGCACACAGACAGCTGGAGCTCCTGCTCGACATGACAGACCTTTTCCATCTGCATGCTCAGTGTTTATCTCACGTTAACACTCCTCTGGCTTATCTGCAGCAGAGTTTAACTGAAGTGTTATTTGGCATCAGGAGAAGGGAGGGGGTTCTGGCCCTCTGTTCTTGTGAAACCCCACCTGGAGCACTGCACCCAGTTCTGGGGCTCCCAACATCAGAAGACCTCTAACTGTTACAGGAGGTCCAGAGGAGGCCATGAAGATGATCAGAGGGTTGGAGAACCTCCCTTATGGGGACAGGCTGAGAGACTTGGGGCTGTTCAACCTGGAGAAGAGAAGGCTCCACCAGGGAGACTGGAGAGAGACTTCCTACAAGGGCTTGTAGTAATAGGACAAGGGGGAATGGCTTTGAGCTGGAAGAGGGGAAATTGAGACTGGAGATTAGGAAGAAATTCTTTCCAGTGAGGGTGGTGAGACACTGCAACATGTTGCTCAGGGAGGGCATGGATGCCCCCTCCCTGGAGGTGTTCCAGATGAGCCCTTGAGCAGCCTGGTCTAGGAGAAGGTATCCCTGCCCAGGGAAGGGTGGCTGGAACTAGATGACTCTCTTCCAATCTAACCCATTCTATGATTAATTTAATTGAAATTCCACAGTTTCTTCTTTCTTGGTTGCACTTTGGTGTCCCCAAGGTGTGCAACTTTGAATAACACTGACCCAGTCTGCATCAGTATCAGGGGGGCTCAGGACTGAACTTTCAAACTGCTGTAAAGCAAAGAGCATTCTTCCCGTTCTGGGAAGAACCTTGCCACATGTCTGACTGCTCCAGCAACTGTCAGAGCAGGAGCTTGTTTGCAGGTTTCTGAGTTTTGTCTGAGGACAAAGCCTGGTTGAGTTGACACCTCAGTGTCAGGGTTCGTTCAGACTGAGCTTGGCCTGAGCTGCTTGTGGGACAATTTTACTCACAGTCCAAAAACCAGATGCTGAGTGGAGGAGCAGAAGGCTGAGAGAATTGTGGCACTGCATGGTGGAAATGGAGCAACCTGGTGTAGCCTTCTGTTGCTGCTGTGCAGAGTGTATGATTTGAAAAGGAAATTACACCCAGATCTGCTCACAGTGAGCTATGTACCTCCAGCCACGTGGCCTTATGGCTGGCCAATCCTGGGTCTCATGCCTTCTCCAGGTGGTGGTCCGTGTTTCTCTAGTGCTCATGGGTTCTGATTTAGGATGGTTTCCTGACAAATGCTCAGGAACTGTTCTGTCAGCAAACACTCCAGGATTTTGCTGTCAGCCGGGTGCCAGATAGTGACTGAGTAACACCAACACTAAGCCCACAGGCACAGCCAGCTCAGGAGACTCGCCTGAATCTACACCCCTCTCTCCCTCACTTGAGAACTTCTCTGCTTCTGCCCATCATCAACCAAGGAGTTTGCATTTCCTTTGGTGCACCCAGTCCTCAGCTTGTAGGCCCCACCTGTGCACACAGTAAAGGCAGGCTAATGATTAGATGATGCTTCAGATGCCACTTCCATGGCACAGCACCATCTGGCAGATGGAAAGGCTCTGGTTGGACTTTCGGTTGAATCTTTGAAGAGCAGAGGGAGGATGTTGGCTTGCATTGGGCTCTGACTTCTGTTCTTGCTCTTCTAGAACACGGCTCTTGTAAGGAGTGGCTAAGGGACCTGGGGCTGTTCAGCCTGGAGAAAAGGAAGCTGAGAGGAGACCTTCTGCCTCTCTACAACTCCCTGAAAGGAGGTTGGAGCCAGGAGGGTGTCAGTCTCCTCTCCCAGGTAACAAGCGACAGGATGAGAGGAAATGGCCTCAAGTTGGGCCAGGAGAGGTTTAGGTTAGATGTGAGGAACAACTTCTTCACTGAATGAGTAGTTAAGCCCTGGAACAGGCTGCCCAGGGTAGTAGTGGAATCACTGTCCCTGGAAGAGCTCAAAAAAATGTGCAGATGTGGTGCTGAGGGACATCATTCAGTGGTGACTTGACAGGGCCGGATAACAGTTGGACTTGATGATCTCAGAGGTCTTTTCCAACCTTAATGATTCTGTGATTCTATGAGCTGCCGTGATTTTTTTTTTTCATTCATAAAAGAAACAAAAGAACAAACATCACAGAGCTAAATTTAGAAGGGGTTTATGCAGCAGCTCTTTTTATAAACTTTTATACTTTTTAGCTACAGCTCCAGGGAGAAACCTGAGCTATGCTGAGGTCAGAAAGAATTCCATTACCCAGACATGCCCCTGCCTCCTCCGTTCTGACTCATTGTTTCATGGGAAATACTACACTGCACGATGGAAGGGCTTGCAGTTAGCTTTAATATTTCCTCTGCTAAGGCCTTGGACAAAAGCCACGAAATACAAGAGACAAGAGGGCATCCAGAAACACTCCTGTGTCCCTGCAAAAGAATTTCGAGTCTGCTTTTAAGGAAGGTAAGGGCTTGAAACACTCACAAGATACTTGAGTCTCCTGCCTTTAGAATGATTGATTTTTTTCCATAGAATCATAGAACTTTTTTCATAGAATCATAGATTTTGTTCCATAGAATCATAGAATTTCTTTCATAGAATCACAGAATTTTTTTCCATAGAATCCTAGAATTTTTTACTTAGTGTGAAGGTTTGGGAGTTCCCTGCCCCCCCACACTTTGAAACGACCCAGACTAGACTCTCAGCCGGCTGGAAGTTAAGAGATGAAGCTCTATTTACAGTTCAGCACAATATACAAGCAAATATATACAGTATATACAGGAATATTTACAGAAATATACAAGTTTAAGGTAATACAGACACACAACACCCCTCCCAGAAATCAGAGACCCCAGGAGGGGCTCCCAACCACCCTTCCACCTT
>VWYK01081911.1:25704-59498 GCA_013399775.1 Semnornis frantzii | reverse complement strand
GGGGGGGGTGAGAAACAGAGAAGGGAAAGGAGAAGACTTCTTGTGACTCTGCGAGACGTTTTCCTGCTGACTCATGCTCCGCAGAGCCTGTGGGAAATGTTTCTGATTCCTGATGCAGTCTTTGAAAGCAGTCAGCAGAATGATTCCAACACAGTCCTTGTGCCACGTGATAGAAGTAGCTCTGTCTTCTGCTGGGTAGTCATGTCTTGAGTCAGCACTGACCTGTCACTTTGGTATCACTGAGGCTGTATTTGGTGTTTGTCTCCATGGTACCAGGGAGGTCAGCTCAGGGTGAGGGCTTTGATTGTGCTGTGGGCTTGGAAAACCCAGAAGGAAAGGGCAGCGTCCACTTTTCACCTTCTGTCTAATGTTGTGCAGGCAGATGTGGAGCCCAAAGGAGGAAATCACCTAGAGTTGCCCCAGAACTATCCTTTAATATCTTCCTGCTTGCTGCACTGCCTGAAATTTTGGGATGCTCCATTTAGTTAGTGGTGAGACATTGGAATGGGTTGCCTGGGGAAGTGGGCACCTCATTTCTGGAAGTGTGGAAGACCCTTCTGGCCTTGAGCCACCTGATCTAGTGGGAGATGTCTGTGCCCATGGAATTGGCTGATCGTGAACGATGCTTCCAGTCCAAGCCATTCTGATTTTTCCCTTCCTGTCTTCCCTTCATCCCCCTTTCTCATCAGATTTAAGTGATTCCATTTTGCCTCAAATAGCTCCATGTTGTTTAGTGTATTTGGACTAAGAGGGTTGCCAGTGGTCATTTCCAGCCACCAGTTTACCCAGTTCACGTGGGTAGGATAACAATGATTGCTTCATGGATTAAGCTGAGCAGTTGTCATCTTACTTTTGACCCTACCCTTGGGTGTTGTGAGCTGTTTGAGCAGCAGTGCTTGTGCGCTGCTGGGTGGAGTTCCTGCTCCATCAACAAGCAGCTCCAGTTTGAGCTGATCCCAGTGTGGTGCAGGATCCTCATAAATTCCCTGGAAGAAGCAGTCCTGGCTTTAAGTTCAACCAGAAGAATTGCAGCTCTGGGGAGGTGTTTGTGTGGGGACCTGGCATGCCTCAGTTGATTTCTACCTTGCCTGCCTACGTGGCTTTCCCTCCCTGCCCTTGCTGGGCTCTGCTCTTAGAAACCTGACAGTCAGCTCTCAGGTTCCATCTCCAGGGGCTGGGCTTTCTGAAGCAGACACAGCTTTGAAACCAGAAGTCATGAGTGCTCTGCCCAGAGGCCAGTGTCTTGGGACGATGCATCTTGAATAAGCAGAGCTGGAAATTTCACTTTCAGTTTTTCCAACCATTGCTACCACTTCCACTCAACAAAATGCTCTGCTTCTCCTTTTGGCCTTCTTGTTCTTGGTACTTCTGGACAGCTTTTATAGGACCGAATGTCACAGGATACTGCAAGTCTGACCTGTTCATTTAGACCTTTGTTTTTATTGGAATCTAAGAGACCTTCAAGCACTTATGTTTTCCAGCTGGGGTTATACATGATGTGGAAGGCATTTTGCTGCCCTTGCAGAAGATCTTGTCCTCACCCCATGGACAATGTATTGCTTCCATTACTACTGCCACGTAGACCTTATGGGCTGCACCGTATTCCCTATAAATCCCCAAATATGCCACATAGCATCTGAGACTGCTAACAGACAGCTACTGCTCCCTGAAGAAAACTTTCTGTATTAGGATTCAGTCCTTCAGGCCCTAAATAATTTGGTAAGACACTAGAACAGGTTGCCCAGGGAAGGTTATGAATGCCCCATCCCTGAAGCTGTTCAAGGTCAGGTTGGATCACACCTTGAGCAACCTGAGCTAGTGGGAGGTGTCCCTGCCCATGGCAGGAGGTTGGAACTATATAGTCTTCAAGGAACTAGATGGTCTTTAAGGTTCCTTCCAACCCAAACCATTCTACAAGCCTATGAACTTGCACAAGGGTGAGATGACTGAAGATTAAGATTAATGCCTTGTGTTGTTTTTTCTCAGAATCAAGCTAATAACTTCTTTTCCTTTTAATTTCTTGCAGGGTTGAACTGTTTGGAAGATGAAGCAGTGGCTGCAGCTGCTGTTCTTTCCCTGTGTTTGCTTGATTTGGCACACAGAGGCAGAGTTCTTCACCTCCATAGGTATGGAAAGAACCAATGTGTGATTTTTGTGCTGTAGCTTATGTCTTTGCCCAAACTGCCCACGTTTACAACTGAAGCATGTAGCTTTCTTCATCTGGCCCTATCAAACACTCTCTGCATCTAGGGAAGAGTGGCTGGGAAGTTGTCTGGTGGAAAAGGACCTGGGGGTGTTGGTCAGCAGCTGGCTGAAGGAGAGCCAGAGCATGACCAGGTGACCATGAGGGCCAACAGTGCTGTGGTGTGGTCAACAGTGGCAGAGATGTGATCGTTCCCTTGTACTCAGCGCTGGTGAGATTGCTTCTTAAATACTAGGTTTGGTTTTGGGCTCCTCACTCCAAGAAGCACATTGAGGTGGTGGAGCTGGTACGTAAAAGGGCAGCAAAGCTGGTGAAGGGTCTGGAGGACAGGGCTGGTGAGGAGCAGCTGAGGGGACTGAGGTTGTTCAACATGGAGAAAAAGAGGCTGAGGGGAGACTACATGGCTCTCTACAACTCCCTGAAAGGAGGTCAGAGCCAGGTGGGGGTTGGTCTCTTCTTCCAAGGAATAAGCAAGAGGACAAGAGGAAATGACCTCAAGTTGTGCCAAGGGAAGTTTCAGTTGGACTTGAGAAACTATTTCTTCCCCAAAGGGTTGTCAAGCTCTGAACTAGGCTGCCTAGGGCAGTGTTGGAGTCCCCATCCCTGGAGGGGTTTCAAAGCCGCGTAGATACGGTGCTGAGGGCCATGGTTTAGTGGTGACCTGGCAGTGCTGGGTTAACAGTTGGACTCTGATCTTAAAGATCTTTTCTATAATTCCATGTCTAGGAAAAACAGCTTTCCCACATCCTTCATGCTGTTCTGCATTGCAGCCTTCATCCGTTCCCCCCATTAGGGATATTGGAGGCTGATTAACTTCAACAGGCTGCTCTCCAGACTGTGCTTTGAGCTCCGTGGAGCTCTGTTTTGGAGTGGCAAGACTCAAAACTCCCTGTGATTTATTTTGCAGTGTTGTGTGGAAGGGCTCAGAAGTTCAACTGCCATCCTGCAGTGCTTGTTCTTGCGCTCTGGAGTCACCAGAACACTTCTTTAGCTCCATGTTTATTATTTCATTCTCTGTTTCTTCCTCTAAATAGCTGTTGTACAGAGTTACTTTGTGGGATCACCTTTTCTCTACAGTCACCTATTCCTGAACCTCTCCCAACTGAAAATAGCACTGCCTGCTGACTTCCATCTGCTTAATCATGCCTCACTCATAATTACTTTGGAATGCTGAAACTAAAGCTGTGGCCATGCTTAGAAATCGCGTCTGGCCTTTGAAAAGCAGAGTTTGTCACAGCAATTGGGATTGACAGGCTGGCAAGGTCCGCTGGTGCTAATCAGGAGAGTGTGTGTGTGACTCCCTAAACATGAGCCTGAAATTCCTCTGTACCTCCTGTTAGGTTGTTTCCACAGTTACCCTTATTGAGAAGCTGTGGCTTCAAGTGATGCCAATGATTAGACAATTTATTGGTGTGACCTAATCTGTAGCCATATGTAGAGCAGATGCTTTGGCAACCGTTTGGATCTTTCATTGCTTTGACTCAGTGTCAAATCTTTCTTTTGCTGCTCTTCCTTGCAACTGCAATGCTAAAAGTAATTCAGAGGCAGTGGAAGGGTCACAGCAAAGCTACAAAGCGGAGACACTCACTCCAAGAAGGACATTGGAGGGCTGGAGCATGTCCAGAGAAGGGCAATGAAGTTGGTGAAGGGTCTGGAGGACAGGTCTGGTGAGGAGCACCTGCAGGAACTGGGAGTGTTCAGCCTGGAGAGAAGGGGGTTGAGGGGAGACCTGCTTACTCTATACAACTCCGTGAAAGGAGGTTGCAGTCAGATGGGGAATTGATCTCTTCTCCCCACTATCAGCTGTTAGGACAAGAGCAAATGGCCTGAAATTGCACCAGGAGAGGTTTAGGTTGGAGATGAGGGGAAAATTCTTCCCTGCAGTAGTGACTAGGATTGAAACAGGCTGCCCAGGGAGGTGGTGGAGTCACCATCCTTGGAGATGTTCAAGAAATGTATGGCCATGGCACTTGGGGACATGGTTTAATGGCCATGGCGTTGTTGGGTTGATGATTGCACTTACAGGTCTTGAAGTTGGGGTTCATCAGCCTCTTGAAGGATTTAAATATCAAGCCATAGCTTCTGTGGGTTAGTTCTTGAAGTACACACCCTTAACTTGTCTGTTCTTTGTGTGGTCTGTCTTTGGCGCTGGAATTTGTCCCTTTGAGGTGTGATTAACCCTTGCTCATGTTTTAGGTCAAATGACTGACCTGATCTATGCGGAGAAAGACTTGGTGCAGTCTTTAAAGGAGTATATCCGAGCAGAAGAGAGCAAGCTTGCTCAGATTAAAAGGTAAAGAGAGGATTTCTTGCAGAATGGCTTCTCTGTGTTCAGCTCCTCCACACCTGTGTCACCACTCTTTGCCGCTAGGCCTTACTGGCTTTTCCTCAGCAGTTCACTGTAGTGAGCCCAGAGGTACTAACTTGGTTGTGATTTATCCCTCTAAAGATGCAGACAAGGGACTTTATTTCAGGTGGTGGTCAGTCTTTGCTTGTTTAGGAGCTGTTGTCTGCTGGGCCCTTGCCACTCCTCCCTGTCCTTGTGTCACAGTGCTCCTGTGGAGAAGACACTGCTTGTGTCAGAGGAGCCTTGTCCATGTGGGTTGAACAGCTGTGAGTGTTGTGCTCTGTGCTAGCTGTTTCACAGCATCAGCACTGCTTACAGGAGCAAAAGTGCCAGCTGATTTTAGTGGAGCACACCTCACATCCCTAACATCCTTCCCATTTTGGGCTTGCCCTCAGGGACACATCTCCTGCCTTGTTCTGTCACTAGGTCAGTGACCGGAGAACATCTCAGGCATTATCTTGTTTGCTTAGATCCTTTGGAAGGCTCTGGGTGACAACCAAGATTGTCTGTGTCCCTTAGGAAACTTGTTAATATTTCTCTAGCTGATGGGGCATGACACTAGAACAGTCTAAAGGAGGTCCAGGTTCAGACGAGCCGAGTGCCAATAAATGGAGCCAAACTTCCTACGATGCTGCACAACTCAAGGCTAAACGTGGCACTTTCGTTCTCCCTTTTGGGGGCTGTAGGGTGGAGACAGGGTAGTGAAATTAGAGGAATTCCTTGTCACTTGTGTGTACAAGTGTTTGTCTTGATAAGCAGCTTTTGTGAAGTGGAGATTGCTTTACTTTTCCTCAAGTGTTGTTAGAATGTCAGTTCAATCCATGTAGAATCATGGAGTGGGTTGGGTTGGAAGGGACCTTAAAGATCATCCAGTTCCAAGCCCCTGCCATGGGCAGGAACACCTTTAACTAAACCAAACTGCTCAAGGCCTTGTCCAGCCTAGCCTTGAACACCTTCAGGGAAGGGGCATCCACAGCCTCCTTGGGCAACCTATTCTAGCATTTTCCCACCACCACTGGAGAGAATTTCTTCCTACTCTCCAGGCTCAATCTGCCCTCTTCCAGCTTTAATCCATTGCCCCTTGTCTTATTGCTGCAAGCCCTTATCAAATGGGCCAGTTTCCTGAAACTGATCAGTAGTCAAAATGTTTTTCCATGGACTGATGTGCAAGTGTTCAGTGTGTTAAGTACACCAAAATACAAGTTAGATGAAAACTTAACAAAAAATATTCTACCACTGTGACATTTGAGTCCTTGCAACCTGCTGTTGTAAAGCAGACAAGAAGATGGGGCCAGACTTTTTTCAGTGGAGCCCAGTGACTGGACAAGGGGCAATGGGCACAAATTGGAACCCAAGGTGTTCAATCTGAACAGGAAGAGAATCTTTTTTGGTGTGAGGGTGCTGGAGACCTGAGGCAGGCTGCCCAGAGAGATTGTGGAGTCTCCTCCTCTGGAAATATTCTAAACCCATCTGACCATTGTGATCCTGGGCAAGTTGCTGGTGGGTGCCCTGCTGCAGCAGGGGGTTTGGACTGGATGATCTCCAGAGCTCCCTTCCAACCTAGAGTTCTGGGATTCTGTGATCTCATTGTTGTCTGAAATGCAGTATGCTGCAAACTGGGGCCCAAGACTCATTGCAGGTGAGATACCTGCCCACTCTAGTGAGGTTTCAAATAGTAAGCAGAGAAACAAATTATTTCTGAAAGAGGGGTTAGTAGTTAGGAAGTCAGTTGCACTTTATCCTTGTGAAGCTGAAACCTTGAAAGCAGATTATAGTGGTGAAAGGAGCAATAAATTGACTCTGTCATTAGAATGACTTCAGGTGGAAGAGGCATTCACAAACTGTGCTCAGCCTGAGGCATGTGCTTCTCATTTTACTTTGGCAAAGGAGTTGACTGTTCTGGCAGGAATGTTGGACTAGATGACCTCTAGAGGTCCCTTTCAACCCCTAACATGCTGTGATTCTGTGATTCCAGCTGGGCTGAAAAAATGGATCTTCTGACTAGCAAATCAACCTCTGATCCTGAAGGGTACCTGGCACATCCTGTCAATGCATACAAGCTGGTGAAGCGTTTGAATACTGACTGGCTGGAACTGGAAAACTTAGTTCTTCAGGATACAACAAATGGTGAGGAGTTGCAGGGGAGCAGAGATCAGGAGGTCACTTTACAACACAGCTGCTTGTCCTCCTTGGAACATGAAAGCTGCAAATTCAGCTGTGCTTTAAATGTTATTGCCAAGTTTGTTTGAAACTTTATTGCCTGGGTACCTGAGTGAAGCTTGCCACTGTAACATCTCAAGACTCCAGCTCTCCTCTCTTAGCCCTCTTACAGGCCAAGCTGCTAGAGGAAAAGGGAAGAATAAGCCAGACTAACTATTGACAACTTGGTTTACATCTAGTCTTGAGCTTTATGTTCCTTTTACGTATGAACTTACTCATCTGCTTTCCCAACCTGCTGCTTCTCTTGGTGCTCTCTAACCATGCTAATCAGCAGACAAGATTTAAGGATCAAAATAAGACGGGGAGTGAATTGGTGAAGGAATTGTTACCAGCCCCAGCATAGACAGTTGGAACATGTTGCAGTCAGCCTGTTGGTAACAGGGTAATACACAACTGTGAACCTGTCCTAAATCAAATGTTTCCAGCCCTAATTGTTGCTTTTGCATCACATTGTCAAAATGTGTGCTTGAATTTGCTTCCATTGCTTTTTTTTTTTTTTTTAAATACAGATTTATTTTTACTGGACTCCTTGTAAGGAAAGGAGGAGAAGCTATGTTTTTGGGCAGAACACTGCATGTTTTCCCTTTCTCCATATGTTGAAGTTTAGACACTTGGAAGCTTATCCCAGCCAAGATGATTATTGCCTTTTGGAATAGTTTTCCTAGATGGAAATAAAATACTTGGTTCTGTTGAACTCTTCTCTCTTTAATTCTGTTTCTAAAAACTTCTTTCCAGTTCTGCTTGCTGCATGAATGGAAATGGCCTGGTGGTTTTCCTTCAGCTCGTTGCCCCCTCTCTACCCCAACAAGCTGCTGTGTGACCTTAAGCTTGTGTACTGCATTTAATTTTCTCAGTGGCACCTGGTTTTACTTGCCAGGTTTGAAAACCTCTTACTTATTAAGGTCCAACCACTACTTAAGGAAACCTGGATCAAGGTCTCTTCCTTGAACTGAGAGGTGAAAAGCTCTTGTGGCTTTACAGAGTCTGAAATGATTCTCCAGTACTGTTCTCTGCAGTTGTCTCTGGGGATATTGCAATAGAACTGACGAAATCCATTAAGTCTTCGTGCCAGAAAGAGACATGACAGGAAAATGAGGCTTATTAAAGTCACATTGTGCTTCAGTAATTGTGTGGCAGGAGAGAACTGAGGGGATTTAGTTATTTTTCCTTTATTTGTTGCTGTGTTTCTTAAAACGGAACAGCCAAAAAGGTTTTTATAAGTCAAGAGCCTAATAAGAGGTTTTAAATCTGGATTATTTGAACCTCAACTCCCAAAACAAAGCAGATGTTTCCTCTTCTGTGCTAATCTGGTACTGATATTCATTTAGACTCTGGCAGTAACATCTTTCCCTCTTACTGCAAAGGCTTTATTGCAAATCTTACAATTCAGCGGCAGTTTTTCCCGACTGAAGAAGATGAGACTGGAGCAGCAAAGGCACTGATGCGCCTGCAGGACACCTACAAGCTGGATCCTGAAACACTCTCTCGTGGAAGTCTGCCAGGTAAGTGCATGAGGGTCTCCTGCCTTAAAAGGAAGTGGTGACACACTCAAATTCTCTCCCAAAGGACCACTGTGCTAAGCATCCACGAGACGTAGATGTATTAGGATGTATCGACTTGGGCACTTGGAGAACAACCTTGAGGCTGTCACCATCTGGTCTACATTGATCAGCTCCAGCATAATTTTTTAAAATTAGTATTGCTTTAAAGGAAAATATCAATTTTTTAATAATCTGTGTACCAAAACGACAAGGGAGGACACATTTTCTTGTGCAAGCAAATACTATGAGTACTTCCCATCCCCAGCACCAAATGAGCCAAGGGAAGGAGCTGCTCTGTAGCTGATTGCTCTGATGGCCCTTGCAAAGCTTTGGCTCTGTTCTTGTTTGCTGTGGTCTTCCCCTGAGGCATCACTTGAAGCTCTTTGCCCTCTAGAGGCTACAAAGATGTCCAGTGGTCTAGAGCATCTCTGTGAGGAGGAAAGGCTGAGAGCCCTGGGGCTGTTGAGCCTGGAGAAGAGCGACCCTGGAAGGGATCTGATCAATGCTCCGCAAGACACAAAAGGTGGTGAGCAAAAGGATGAGGCCAGACTCTGGTCAGTGGTGCCCAGAGACAGGACAAGAGGCAGCAGGCACAAACAGCAATCCGGGAGGTTCCATCTGAGCAGGAGGAGAAAATTCTTTGGTGTGAGGGTGCTGGAGCCCTAGAGCAGGCTGCCTAGAGAGGTCGTGGAGGCTCCTCCTGTAGAGAGCTTCCAAACCCACCTGGACGTTGTGATCTTGGGCAAGATGTTGTAGATGCCCCTGCTTTAGCAGGAGGCTGGACTAGCTAATCTCCAGAGGTCCCTTCCAATCCCCACCATGCTGGGATTCTGTTCTCTGGGAAATGGTGACTAATGGGTTTAGCAAGAGATGTTTTGGAAGGTGCAGAGATGTGTTGGGATGCTTCATTGTTCTGGCAGCCAAGTCTTGATGAGTGTGTTAGGAATATGCCCCAGCAGGACAGAGTGTTTATTGCTGCTGCTCGTGAGAGACTCAGTGAAGCAGGTTAGGGTTGCTAGCAGCACACTGTTTACAAACTGAATAGGCTTCATTCGAGTGTGGGTAGATGAGCTGACAAAACAGTTTGGATGATTATCTGTGGGTTAGTAACAGTGAATTGAAAGTGAAGTTTTATCTGTACATCTGCTGAACTGGAGCTACTGGAAACCCGTGCAGAGTTAGTGAGTGGATACCCAATTTGTATAAATAACCATCACAGATTTAACTCTCATATCTTAGTTAGGCTCCTGTCTTACCAGTGTTCATTTGTAGGTTCAGTGAAATCTGTGAAGCTGCTTTTGTCTTACCACTGCTTTCTGTGTTTAACTCCCCTTGGTTTCCAAAGAAATAATGCCACAGAACTATGAGAGAATGTTATCTTTAATTCTGGAAGTGAGAAGTTTGATGCAGAACCAAAATCAAATGCTGTAAAAGTGTCATCTTCCAGAAGCCTTTTGGATGATAAAAATGTGTATTTATAGGTCGCAGAATGGGTTGGGAGGGAACCTAAAGCTCATCCAGTTCCACCCCCCTGCCATGGGCAGGGACACCCAGGCTGCTCAAGGCCTCATCCAGCCTGACTTTGAACACTTCTAGGAAGGGGGCGTCCACAACCTCCCTGGGCAACTGGTGGGTGGTGAGACACTGGAATGAATTTCTTCCCAACCTCCAGGCTAAATCTGCCCTCCTCAAGCTTCATTCCCTCTCATCCCATTACAACAAGCTCTTGTGAAAAGTTCCTTCCCAGCTATATTTTAAGCTCCCTCGGGTACTGGAGGGCAGCTATAAGATCTCTCTGGAAACCTTCTCTTCTTCACGCTGAACAACCCAAACCGTCTCAGCCTGCCCCCATAGGAGAGGTGCTTCAGCCCTCTGATCATCTTCACAGTCCTCCTCTGGACCTGCTCCAGCAGCTCCATGTCCTTGTGTTTTCCTCAGTGTGATCAGTGTCTCTGAAGACAAAGGTGCTTCTGTGTGGATTACTTAAAAATCTCTTTGTTTTTTAGGAACAAAATACAGATCCACTTTGACAGTAGGTGACTGCTTTGGCATGGGGAAGACTGCTTACAACGATGGGGACTACTACCACACAGTGCTCTGGATGGAGCAAGCCCTCAAACAACACGACGAGGGGGAGGATACAACAGTCAGCAAAGTGGAGATCCTCGATTATCTCAGCTATGCTGTGTTTCAGTTTGGGGATTTACACAGAGCCATGGAGCTGACCAGACGCCTGATATCCCTTGGTAAGGAAAAACAACCTCCAGATGTTCTAGGGCTGGAGAGTGGTGCCAGCAACAGAGCCCAGTGCAGTCATGGCCCACACATATTGGTGAGCTGAGTGGAAGACCTCCTGACAGATGATGTGGAATTAAACACAGGGCCTGGAGTTAAAAAAAAAAAAGTCCAGTTATGGATGAGATAGTACAGGTGAGGAGTTGACCTGCAGGAAAGCAGTTCTGCAGACAAGGATCTGAGAATGCTGGTGGACAAGTTCACCATGACAGCAATGTGCACTTGTGGCCAAGAAGCCTGATGGCCTCCTGGGCGGTGCATGCAGAAGACTATGGCCAGAAGGTCAAGGGAGGTTCTCCTCCCTCTCATTTGGAGTCCTGGGTCCATCCAGTTCTGGACTGCTCAGTTCGAGAGATGGGGAACTACTGCGGAGCATCCAGTGGATCACAGGATGTTAGGGGTTCAGAAAGGACCCAAAGAGATCAAGTCCAACCCCCCTGCCAGAGCAGGACCATACAGCCTAGCTAAGGTCACAGAGGGATGCATCCAGGTGGCCCTTGAAAGTCTCCAGAGAAGGAGACTCCACAACATCTCTGGGCAGCCTGTGCCAGTTCTCTGTGACACTTACAGTAAAGAAGTTCCCCCTTGTGTTGAGGTGGAACCTCCTGTGCTGCAGCTTCCATCCATTGCTTCCAGTGGAGGCTACAAAGATGCTGAGGGGCCTGGAGCATCTCTGTGAGGAGATGGTTTCAGGGTTGTCTCAAGTGAAAATGAAGGGTACCATGGACTTGGGCAGAGTGCTGTATCTTCTGTGAATTCCTGCTGACTTCACATATTCCTCTTCTGCTCCTCAGTGCAGGTACTGTGGTGTTAGAAGGATGCTCTGCCTGAGACTTAGAATAATTTGCTATTCCTTCTGCTCCATTTCTAGCTTTCTCTCAACTAAGCAAATAAGCACTGCTTCCTCTCTGACTGCCTGCTTCCTGCTCTGGAAAGGTTCAGCCTCCCCAATTAGCATTAGTATCTCCTGTTCTGTATTAATGTGGTGACTTAATCAGCTGTGGTTCTTGGTTTAGACGTTAGCTGCATCCTGAGTGTGGGTGAAGCCTTTCTGGTGGAGAAAAAATAGATAATTTCTGCAGGCACTGGAGCTCAGATTAAAATCTCCAAGAGTAAGGATATGTTTGAGTCTACCTCCTTCTGCACTGATAGGCTTCAACGCTGATAGCAGAAGGCAAATGCTTATCAGCACCAAACAGTGGAACAGACTTGGCAGTCCCTCTGGGAGCTGCAGCTTTCTCTGCTCTGGGGTCAGCTTCCTTCTCCAGTCACTATTAGCCTGTGCTCTGAGTGGTGACCTCAGTGGCCTTTGGGTTACTTAAATGAGAGAAACATGATAAGCTTGGGAGGGTCATAAGGGAAAGACTGTTCCAGGTGCTAGTGTCTAAAAACACTTGGAACTGTGCCTTCTCACATGTGCTGGGTAAAGATCTACTGATGCTGTTTAATGAGGCATAGGATGGTTTGGACTGGAAGGGACCTTCAAAATCATCCATTTCCAATCCCCCTGCCACGGGCAGGCACACCTTCCACTAGCCCAGGTTACTCAAGGCCTCATCCAACCTTGGCCTTGGAACATCTCCAGGGCATCCACAACCTCCCTGGGCAACCTATGCCAGTGTCTCCCCACCCTCACTGGATTTCTTCCTCATCTCCAGTCTCAGTCTTCCCTTCTCAAACTTCAATCCATTCTCTCTTGTCCTGTCACAACAAGCCCTTGTCAAAAGTTCCCTCCCAACTTTCTCTGAAGAAAGGAAGGCTACTATAAGATCTCTCTGGTGCCTTCTCTTTTGCAGGCTGAATAACCCCAAATCTCTGAGCCTGTCCGCACAGGGAGGTGCTTCAGCCTTCTGATCATCTTCGTGGTCCTCCTCTGCACCCAGTCCAGCAGTTCCATATGCCTCATACTGACATTGTTAATAAATTGCTAATGATAAGTCCAGTGATGCTCATGATTCAGGTTACCTTCTGTATAAATGTGTTAGACAGCTACAGATGATGCTGGGGATGGGCTGTTAGGTGTTAATCTTTGAAAGAAGGCTCTGAAACTCAAGGCTGTGGCTGGAACTCTGCCAAGGTCCTTGGTCAAAGTGTGGTGGCACAGCATGGGTGAGAAGCATGGTGGAAGAAAGGGGTGCAACAAGTAGATGAGCTTTATAATTTGCTCATCTAGGGCAGAAAGGGGCAGGAGAGGTTCAGGTTGGATATTAGAAGAAACTTCATCACTAAAAGGCAATGTCAAACACTGGAACAGGCTCCCAAGGGAGGTGGTTGAATCTCCCATCTGGAGATGTTTAAAAGCTGCAGAGATGTGGTGCTGAGGGACATGGTTTAACCCCAGGCTTGGTAGAGTTTGGGGAGTGGTTGGAGTTGATCCTTTTAAAGGTCTTTTCCAACCACAATAGTTCTATGGCTCTATAAAAGTTGAGAGCACAGAGGGGATGTAAGGAGACAAATTTCCTTTTTTGCTCTTTCTGGGATACAGGTGTTGTGATCAGGCTTCCCTTAAGATTTTCTCAGACTTCTGCCTGCCTTCCCTCTGCACAGACAAACTTCCCAGTGCTGGTTTTCAGTGCAAACAGGAGCCAGTGCCATTGCTTGACTAGCAGTGCTTTAAGAAGGGGAGAATTACTACTGCCTCCAGACAGAGACTTGTTTATACTAACAGTTCTTGAGGCTGTGTGAATCACTGCTGCTGTCCTTTTTCTCCCAATGAAGACAGTACCCACGAGAGAGCAGGCAGCAATCTGCGGTACTTCGAGAAGCTGCTGGAGAAGGAGAGAGAGGAGGAGGAGAAAGAGAAGTCCAACAAGACTGTGCCAACTACAGAACCCGTGGTGCAAGGTGGTGCTTATGAGAGGCCTCTGGACTACCTGCCAGAGCGTGATATCTACGAGGCCCTTTGCAGAGGCGAAGGGGTGAAAATGGTAAGAGAAAGGCAAGACTCTGCAGGCTGTGCTCCCTTGCATCAGGGTGATTGAACTTGCTGGCAGGTGGGAGGATTTGCCTTCTGTGAGGCTGGTTTTTCAAGAGGAAATTAGAAGTAGTTTTGTCCAGGCTGAGATTTGTACCCTGTGACTTGGCCTCTTGTAGCTTTAGGCAGAAAAAAGCTCTCAGCTGGGCCTCTTAAAGGTTGTTGCAAATTGGTCTCCTTTGCCTATTCAACCATTTCAAATGCTGGCTCAACCAGTGTGCCAGCAGCCTTTTTCCACTGTGAGCTGGTTATACTTTGCCATCTTCTCAATCACATTTGAGAAGTATATTCCTTCTCTCTTTGCACCTTAGACTTGTGTTTTGACCAGCCAGCCTCCAGTATCTCATCATATCATAGAACTGGTTTGGCTGGAGGAGGTCTTTAAGATCATTGAGTTCAACCTAAGACCACCATGCCATCTCTAAACAACCAGAACTTTAATTCCCAGTGTAGGGAGAGGAATCCATCTACTCCAGTCTTCATTCTGTGACCCAGACTTCTCTTGCAGCTGGCTATTTGTGTAGGTATGTCCTCAATCTGTAACCCATTATGGCTTAGCTCTTCTGAAGCTTTGTGTTTCAGGTGTTGCTCAGTGGTATCCTGAGTGGCAGATGTTGGTTTATTTGCAGCAGTTGCAGAATCACTTTGTGCTTGCCTCTTTAGATTTGCTGTCAGCTGATGGCTTTTCCAGTGTGTTTGGAGTGGAGCCTGTTTTGTTTTGCTTGGCCTCTTCTCAGTTTGTGGAAAGTGGTTGAGCAAACGGTGGGGTTTGGTTTGGTTTTGCTTCCAGACACCTCGGAGACAGAAAAGGCTGTTCTGCAGGTACCATGATGGAAACAGAAACCCTCACCTGCTCATAGCTCCCTTCAAGGAGGAAGATGAGTGGGACAGCCCTCACATTGTCCGCTACTATGAAGTCATGTCTGATGAAGAAATTGAGAAAATCAAGCAACTAGCCAAGCCAAGGGTAAGCTTCCCCTTTTCCACCTCACTCCTAACTGCTCGTTCCATGCTACCACACTTGCTAGCAGAGTAGGCAAAGGATTTGAAAGATCTGGTTTTGTACTACAGATGGTACACTGCAGCTGTGAGCCTAAGGGGAACCATTAGAGTACTGCAGTCCTGTGTGCAGTTCTGGAGCCCCCAGCACAGGAAGGACATGGAACTGTTTGAGCCAGTCCAGAAGAGACCACCAAGATGCTGAGAGGGCTGCAGCAGCTCTGCTCTGAGGACAGGCTGAGAGAGTTGGGGCTCTGCAGCCTGCAGAAGAGAAGGCTTCCAGGAGACCTTAGAGTAGCCTTCCAGTATCTGAAGAGGCCTACAGGAAGGCTGGGGAGGGACTATTGACAAGGTCTTGCAATGCCAGGAGAAGGGGCAGTGGGTTTGAAGTGGCAGAGGGGAGACTGAAAGTGGATGTTAGGAGGAAGTTGTTTGCAGTGAGGGTGGTGAGACCCTGGCACAGGTTGCCCAGGGAGGTTGTGGCTGCTCCCTCCCTGGAGGGGTTCAAGGCCGGGCTGGATGAGGCGTAGAGTGACCTGTTCTAGTGAGAGGTGTCCCTGCCTGTGGCAGGGGGTTGGAACTAGATGATCTTTGAGGTCACTTCCAACATTACTATTCTATGATTCTATTTCCAAATTGCCTGGTGATGTAGGACAGAAAGCCCAGGCTCCTGAAGGTATTCATACATTGCTGCACTTTCTTTGCAGAGTTCTCAGTAAATGGCTTAGAAACCCCTTTAGGAAACCAAAGACTTAGACCTGTAAAGGTGCACGACTACCTGGTTTACAATCATAGGAGTAGTGTCCAATAGGCTTCAAGTCTACCTTTTGAAATGGAGCCAAACTTCAAAACATTAAAAAATCTGAAATCCCCACAGAGGTGGGAAGAGACAAAATGGTTTGCTGTTAGGTCGTTTTGTTTTATTATTGTGCTAGAATAATATCTAGAGATTTGGTGTTGCTTTTTTTCCCCTTCAGGTATCCTGGAATACACTGCTGCTGTTGTAAACCATAGTCTAGACATGTATAGAGGCTCTCTCTGTAGCATGATGCATCCAGGAGCTGGAACTGTAGTGTTCTGCTGAAGCCACACACAGCTTATTGGCATTTATGTGATACAGTTAACACAGAGTGGAGAAATCATTTGTGCTCTTAAGTAATTCCCAATCTGGGACACTTGGGAAGGACAGGGTACTTATAAGGGTCATTGTACAGTGCAGTCCTTCTCCCGCAGCACTTAGTGCTGACTTTTCCACCTAGATAACTGTGCTAGGCAGCTGTGACTGCTTCACACAATCCCAGCATGGTGGGGGTTGGAAGGGACCTCTGGAGATCAGCCAGTCCAACCCCACTGCTGAAGCAGGGCACTCACAGCAACTTTCCCAGGATCACAGTGTCCAGCTGGATTTGGAAGATCTCCAGAGAAGAAGACTCCACAACCTCTCTGGGCAGCCTGCTCTAGGGCTCCAACACCCTCACAACAAAGAATTTTCTCCTCCTGTTCAGATGGAACCTCTTGGATTGCAGTTTGTGCCTGCTACCTCTTGTCCTGTTTCTGGGCACCACTAACCAGAGTCTGCCTCAATCCTCTTGCTGAGCAGATCCCCTCTGGGGCTACTCTTCTGTAGGCTCAACAACCCCAGGGTTCTTAATGTTTCTTCCTTACAGAGATGCTCCAGGCCCCTCAGCATCTTTGTAGCCTCTGCTGGACTCTCTCCAGTACTTCCATCTCTGTGCTAGGAATAGATCTAGCTGAAAAAGTAGCAGCTTTGAATGGAACCCCCAGTTTCAATGCAAGTATCTCTTGCCCATGGCTTGAATTGTAGCACCTCTGCACACAGTGAAGCAGCTACTTAATGCAGAGCTAGTCTCTATATTGTCTGATTCTTCTGGAGGTGGAATTTTCTTTAACTGCTTACTTTGAGGCCAAAAGGTAACGACAGTGTGAAGTCAGCAGGTGCTACAGCTGTTGTCAGATCTGACAAGGATGTGAAATGGAAAACTTCTATTTTTCTACATGAATGGTACCTTTTAGCACTCCTAGCTACTGCTGTGAAAGGTGGTGCTAAAATACCAGTCAAGAATCACTCCTCTGTGTATTTCTAAATGTGAACATAAATAGTTGAAAACAGACTGAGAAATTGATGCTTCCTAAGAACATTATTCGTGTAGGATGTTTGTGGAGTTGGATTTCTGTGACTACCAGCCAGCTATGGGAGTGCTGGCAGAACACTCCTGTCTCTGTGAGCACTCTCACCTCCATAAATGGAGACTTTTTCCTATTACGTCATACTACAAAACTTCAAAAGCCTGAGATCAGATGGAAACATTCAACTGGAGCAATATCACTTTATTTATTCTGTCAAATTAAGCATGTTCTAAACAAGGCACTTTTTTTTTTTGCTTGGTTTTCTCTTTTTCTCCTCAAAGGTTTGAGTTTGTTCACTGAGATTTGCTTGTTACTCATTTCAGAGGGAGCCTTTGTGTAATTGCTGTAGTCTAGAAGTGGAACCAAGCCCTGCAGGAGTGAGTAAATGGTGTAGTGTTAGGGTTCAAATGAAAGTTTGCAGTTAAAACAGCCATTTTATTGCCTTTTTTTTAACCACATCTGTATATAGCTCAGCTGCAGGATCAGCTTCAAATTCTGCAAGGCTGCTGAAAGCATGGAAAATGCAAGTTCCTGTAATGAAATGATCCTTAATAACTACAGCTTCTTTTCAGCCAGGAAATTTTAGCTGGTGATGGTGGAAGCTTTCAGACAGAGCTCTGAAGCAGTGAAGGTCTCAAAGATGAGCACTTCCTTCGTTATAAAATGCATCTGCAAGAAACTTCTGCTTTTGAGTCCAAGCACTTCTTACCGTTCTCTGCAGTTTTGACTTGCCAATGCCTTTTTGTTTTGTAGAGACACAACATCTGTACCTGATTGAGGAGCTGTATTCAAGTTGGTTTTCCTGCTTGTTTTGCAAAATGTAGTCACTTCTCCTCCAGTTCCAAAAAAGCAGTTCCAATTTTTCAGGCAATACATAAGAGCTGACTGGGAAAGGTCAAGAGAATTCTGTGCTGTGGTGTGGATTGGGGCAGGTCTGCCATGAAAATACGAGAAACACAGACCCAAAATTCTGGGTGTTGCCTGCAATACAGGCATGCTTGAACTAGCTTAAAATATGATTAACTTTGTAGTCAATGCTAGAGGATTTCAGCTGTGCAGGATGTCAGGAGGGAAAGCCAACACAGCTACACACAGGCTAAGAGGAAGACCAAGGGAGGTGCTGAGCACTGTTATGATTCCTTACAACTCAGCAACTGCCTCTTCAAAGGCTGCTCTTTCCACACAGAGAGAGAGAGCCTCACATCTCTAAGCTGGTTAGGCCAAGTGAGGTATAGGTTGTACTCTACCCTAGCAAGACCACATCTGGAGTATTGGGTTCAGTTCAGTTCCCCAGTGTAAAGGAACTACTGGAGAGAGTCCAGTAGAGGCTACAAAGCTGCTGGGGTGCTTGGAGTATTTCTGTGAGGAGGAAAGGCTGAGGGCCCAGAGAAGAGCAGCCTGAGAGAGTATCTGATCAATGCGCAGCAAGGGCTAAAGGGTAGGGGTCTAGAGGCTGGGGCCAGACTCTTGTCGGCGGTGCCCAAAGACAGGGCAAGGGGCAATGGGCGCAAACTAGAATGCCAGGAGGTTCCATCTGAAGAGGAGGAGAGCCTGCTTTACTGTGGGAGTGATGAAGCACTGAAACAGGCTGCCAGAGCGGTTGTGTCTCTCCTCTGGAGAGCTTCCAAACCCACCTGGGTGTGGTAATCCTGGGCAAGCTGCTGTGGAGGGACCCAATTTTAGCAGGGGACTGGAGTGGATGATCACCAGAAGTCCCCTCCAACTCCTATTGTGCTGGGATTCTGTGTATCTTAAATGAAGAAGACTGCCTATGGGAAAGAGGAGATAATGCAATAACATGAATGCAGTCAGGTTGATTTGAGCTCTGATTTATTTAGATCAACTGCTAGGTGGAGAAATGAAGCAGGCATACAGAAACTTGAAAATGGCAGCAGATGGAGACATTTGGGAAGCTAAATTATATGCCCAAAGCTGTGCTTTGCTGTGCAAGTGAAGAACAACATTCAGTCAGTCTGGCCTTTTCTCTTATGATTTATGCAGGAGAAATCTGGAATAAAATAACAGTGAGTCAGAATTACAGCAGCAGCTGTGCCAGAAACTCTTGTATAGGGACAAGACAGCTGACATGGATTGTACAGCTGGCTGGAAACTCATTTGAGGGAAGCTGAAGGAAATAATGACTGCGTGCTCTGTAGAAAGGCCAAATGAAAAAGGCTTTCTGTGACCTGTAATTAAGGGGAAGGAAGGAGACGTGATTTAGGGTGTCTGTGGGTTGCAGGAGTTAAATTTAAGTGTGCTCTGAGCTCAGGCAAAGAAAGGAGTGGCCCAGTTCTTGTTCTCAGCTGCAAGTGTAAAACCTAAATGACCTGCTGTTAGGCTGGCAGCAGGCTGTCACTTGGACACCACAGCAAACCTGAGCCGTTCTGCCAAGTCCAACTTTGTCCTACAGATGATGTGGGCTAAGGGTGCATTCCTTGCTGTTTAAAATACTTAGGTGAACTGTGCTTTTGCAGAGCTACCTTCATAACCTCATAACAGATCTCAGTCTCTCTAAACCATAGATTCATAGAATCAACCAGGTTGGAAGAGACCTCCAAGGTCATCCATTCCGACCTATCACCAGACCTATCCATGATACGTTCCAGGCATCTTCCAGCTTCAAAATGAGCACAGTGATGTTGAGTTGCCCTCCTGAGTTTCCTGCCATTGTGGATTTGCTTGCCTATCACTTGTAACTCATTCTGTAGAAGTTTTCACTTTCATCTGATGAAGTTGGGTTTTTGCAGTCCTCATAAGGAGCAGGCTGGATGAATCCAAGGAATGTTGATTGAAATGTTGGAACAGTTTGCCCAGGGAGGTGGTGCAGGCCCCATCCTTGGAAACATTCAAAGACAGACTTGGTGGGGCCCTGAGCAACCTGATGTAGTAAAGGATGTCCCCGCTCGCTGCAGGGGGTTTGGACAAGATGGTCTTTGGAGGGGCCCTTTCCAACCCAGGACATTCTATGATTCTCTCTCTGCCAAGAGCTATGGCTTTCTACATTGTTAACTGTTGTTTCCTTTTGCTACTATTGACTCCAGCCATCTTAAACTATCTTCACAGCCTGTTCAGCTTGTTTCAGGTTAGACATCAGGAAGAAATTCTTCCCCATGAGAGCAATGAGGTGCTGGAACAGGTTCCCCAGAGAAGTTGTGGATGCCCTTTTCCTGGAAGTGTCCAAGGCCAGGTTGGATGAAGCCTTGAACAACCTGGTCTAGTGGAAGGGTGTCCCTGTCCATGGCAGGGGGTTGGAACTAGGTGACCTTTCATGTCATTCTGAAATGTAATGAATGTCATGGCTGGTGCAGTCAGATGCAGGTGGTGAATGGCATTTGTGTTCCTGCTCTGTAGCATGACATCAGAACAAACTCTAGGCTGGAACTGTAAGCTTCATACAGTGCTGCGTTGAAGTTGTACAAATCAGTGTTGCTCTTAGTAGAGATGAGAGAGAATCTTTCGCTGACCTGTGGTTGATGTATTTCTTCCCCCTGGGGCTTTTGTTTTGCCACAGCTGGCACGAGCCACAGTCCGTGATCCCAAAACCGGTGTCCTCACGGTGGCCAGCTACAGGGTATCCAAAAGGTAAGCATGGAGGAGGGTTCAACAGCAAGGGGCTTGTACTGAACAGCTGCCATCTACTGCCTACAGCTCAAAACTGGCATGCAGCAAAAGCTTGCATGACAAATGAATGCTGTGTCCAGTTCTGGGCTCCCCAGTTCCAGGAGGACAGGGACTTCCTGGAGAGGGTACCACAAATATGCTGAGGGGACTGGAACATCTCTTGTGAGGAAAGACTGAGAGATTTGGGGTGTTTCAGTATGGAGAAGATTGAGGGGAGGAATCTCATCAGTGCTCACAAATACTTCAGGGGTAGATGTCAGGAGGATGGGACCAGGCTATTTTCAGTAGTGCCCAGTGACCTAGCAAGGGGTAGTGGGCACAAAGTTGAACGTAAGCTGTATCTAAACATGAGGAGGAACTTCTTTATGTTGAGAGTGGTGGAGCAGCCTGCACAAAGAGGTCGTAGAGTCTCCTCTGGAGGCTGTCAGGACCCAGCTGGATGTCTTGTGATTTTTTTCTGTAGGTGAACCTGCCGTTGCAGGGGGGGTTGGACTTGATGATCTCCAGAGGTCACTTCCAACCCCTACCATTCTGTGGAACAACTCTCTTTGGCCATTTGACTGATTCCCAAAAATTCCTTTGCCTTGGGAAATGGATTGTGATGGTTGGCATACCAAGCATAACATGTTTCAATCCTTCCCTTGGCCTAGCTCCTGGCTGGAAGAAGATGATGATCCTGTTGTGGCCAAGGTCAATCAAAGAATGCAGCAGATCACAGGGCTAACAGTGAAAACAGCTGAACTGTTACAGGTTGGTACACTTGTGTCAGACCTCATCCTGGGGAAGTTACCAGCTGGCCAGGGTGCTCTGACGCTTGTGCAGATAAAATCACAGGCTGGCTCTTAGCAGTGTCTCTAAGGGATTGTGTTGCCTGGCTACACACACACAGAGCAGGTCATTAAGGTGTGTCTGAAGAGTGTGGGGTGTTCCCAGCTGCTACTGACTGTAAAGACTTGGAGGTGGATGTGTTCCCTTTGTGTGCTAGGGGGTGAGGATACCAAAGAAATGGGAGATACATTTATGCAGCAATCTGTGATTTACCAACTTGAGGGAAATACCTACCCATTCCTTCCGAGTCTGCTTAGCCTCTTCCCTAGCTGAACCCTTCAAAGGCGCAAATATTTCTCAGGGTCCTACCATATTCTCAGAGATTCTGATCTTGGGCTGCCTGTTGGGGAAAGGAAGGAGAGCGGAAGTGGTACAGCCCTGCCAGAATAGCTATATCTTAACCTGTTCACTGCTGCTCTTCCTCCATGCTCTTTGAATTTTTGTTTTAGTGCTCAGCTGAAGTCTTGTTGATTCCTCCCTGTCCACATAATTGTGTAGCAATCTGGGAGACACAATAAATGCAGGCTCAGAGTAACTCAATCATGATGTGGTCTTAAAGTAAGTGAAGGGATGTTTTTAAGCCTTAACTTTGAGCCTTCTGTGCTCCTGGATGGGCAAGTAACAGAAAACAGATGTGACACAGTTCAATTTTGTCTCCTAGTTAGGACGCAGATAACTGAAGAGCTACATTCATTCAGCTGCCTCCTTCAGAGGATGGAGCAAGAATGTGGTAAAATTATTGCTGTTCATTCATGTTAAACAGTTGTAGTGATAGTGCTGCCTCTGTGAAACATTTGGTACTGTGCAACACTCAGCAAAAGCCTTAAACTAGGAAAGGAAACGAGCACTTCAGTCGTTCCTCATCTGTGTACCTCATTTCTGGCAGCCTAAAAAAGTTAAGTGTCCTAGAGATAGCAGGCTCCCAAAAGGGGCTGTTTCTCAAAGCATCTTTTGAGTTTGAGAGCAAATGCTCTCTCCTGCAGCACTCACTTTGCAGTTAGTGATCTTTGTGCTTTCTTCTTCCACCCCGCAGGTTGCCAACTATGGAATGGGAGGACAATATGAGCCACACTTTGATTTTTCTAGGGTAAGATCACACTTCCAGTCACTTCTGAGTGGGTTAAGCAGGGAGGAACAGTTTGTTTTGAGAGAAATAGAAGCCATTTTCTGTTGAATCCTTTAATGTGTGGCCCTGCTGCATGGATGGGTGATGACTTGAAAAGCCTTTGCACTGCCTTCTCTGATGCTAAAAGCTCAGGAGAACAATGAACAGCTCTGCCTGCTTATCTGTCACCTTGATTTCCAGCACAGCAGGGACACTACAAGACAGACATGCAACACTCAAATGTGCTCATTCTAGAACTTCATTTAGACACTGAAGTCTGCAAGCCCTGCGTTGTGAATCTGAATTGTTCTTTTAGGCTCCCGAGTTCAGCAAGGCTGTCCAAGTCCTTGGGTGGATATTTTGTAGGACTTTTGCAGGAGTTGGCTGAGAAGGACACATCCTTCCACCTCCCTCTCAAAAAGTAACTATTATGGAGGTCTTATACAGCCCTTCTGACAAATGCCCCTTAGTATATGGCTGTATCTAGAGGGTCTGAAGAGGCTTTGGGGTGTGTTACATGAGCAGAACTTGTAGCTGGTGGGTGCTGGATCCACACCAAGCACTAGAGGGCTCTACCTGGCTGTTAAAAGCTCTGGTTTGCTGCTTTTAGGGAGAGAAGAGGAGCAGATTCCTGATTGTTCCCTTAAACCAATGCATGAACTTGCTGATCATAGCAAGGAGCTATGGTGACTCGTAATTTCAGACCTAAAATCCGCCTGATGCCTTTGGGTTCCAGGAGAACTATGGCATATCAGTGGAACCTGGTTTCATTCCTGACCCAATGGTTTTACCTGGTAGAAGGGATTGCTGCAGCCACAGCACAACCCAGTCATGAGTGCAGAATTGAAGCTGCCCAATTTGGCCCTGTTTAAAAGGAGGAAAAGGGAAAAGTGCTGAACTTCAGCACTCTGGAAGCTTATACTCGTTAGTTTTGGCCTGTGTAGACAGTTCTCCTGTTAATATGAAGGCTGCTTTGTTTCCTGAGTCAAGTGAATGCTCTTAAACCCTCTTCAAAGCCTTGTGAACTCAAGGATCTCAGCCATTAAGTTGGCCAGGGTGGCCTTCACTTTTGGATTAGGCATTTGGGGCAGAACTCCACTTGGAACATAACCTTGGCTGCAGTTAGCAGCTGAGACAAGGCAATCGTGGAATCTGCCCTAGTTTTGGCCTGGTCCTGCAGGCTCTCTGTGCATCACAGACTGCAGGATTGAATGCTGAAGTATTGCTATGTCTCCCTGTCTCCAGACTGGCCTTGCAGTTCTTTGTTCCCTCCTCAAACAGGGACAACCAGATACAACTTTAAGGTTTTGTTGTTTGCACAGATGTTAGAGGTCTTCTTACTGAAGCTTGGAAGTGTGTGGCTGGACCTGAGTTTGGCAGCTACAGGAGAAACCAGGGAGTCCTCTACATCTTAGTGCTCCTGTGTTGTCTCTCTTGAATTGAATTGGTAGATACAAGAGCCTTGCTGGTTTTGCAAATCCATTTAAAAAGGACCTTTTATTTCCTGAACTAATCTTCAAGCAGACTGAACAGCTCAAGAGGTGGTGGCTGTGATTTTTCTGCACTGTTTATCTTGCCTAATGCCGATTTCTTCTTTAAACGTTAAAGACTGTTTGGTTTGTGTAGAAGGCTGCACCTTAATGTCTCTTGGCTGAACTTCCTGACTATGAGCAATGTAAATAAACTTTTAAATTGCCTTTTCTTTCAAAGGGAGGAGAGAGCCAGTAGTATCCTAGATGTTCTTTCTGCTTCTAAACTGGCACCACCATGATCTTGTACTTCAACAAATGAAGCTCAAAGCATTTCCTACAGAGTAAAGACAATTAGATCTTTTTGATGTGGTCCTTTAGGCCTAGGCAGCCAGCCACCTGAAAGAACTTCATCATGATTCTATGATTGCTATTCTGCAGTTCTGCCTGATGGCTAAACATTGTAATTTCTCTTCTCTTTGAGCCCCTTACTACGTTTACAAGAATCTGGTGTGTCCTCTAAAGCCCACTCTGAGTTGTTCACATTAACCTCAGTTATTGACTTTGGATCAACCTCCAGTTACACCCATGGCCTTTTGTTAACTTTGTGGCTAACATCTGTGCCACAGGCCCTGAAAAAAAATCATCTCCTCTGCCCTAAGGATTGCTTCAGTGCTGCTTCTCCTTACAACCTTGGCACGCTGCGTGCATGCAATTATGCACCGTGACTGCAGTTCGTAATGGCTTTAATTATCCCTTTTCTACTCCAGCTCTTTTAAATGGGGCTTTAAGGATCTCTCTGCAGGGCTACACTTGTGTAAGTCTAGGGTGAGCCTGTTTGCAACCTGGGGTTAAAGTTGTTGTCTGTTACAGCGACCCTTTGACAGCACACTCAAAACGGAAGGAAATAGGCTAGCGACGTTTCTTAACTATGTAAGTACCTCTGGTTTCTTTGTCTGTGAGCTTTGAAGTTTGCAGCTATTCTCATTTAATTTTATAGAAAGATGAGCCAGATGCTTTCAAGCGGTTAGGGACTGGAAATCGTGTGGCCACTTTTTTAAACTATGTAAGTATGCTGATCCTTTATGCCTTGAGTGTAACTTCTGTCGAGCAGCATCTCGGTGCCAGCTTGTGCACTTGGGTTCTTTGGAGAGTTCCCTGGATTCTGAAAGTAGGGGGTTCGTTCTCCTGGCAGCATCAGGTGCTGTGCCATCTGAGTTGACAGAGTTCTGGTGGTTTTGTTTTAACCTCAGAACAGAAAATTTTGACTACAGGGCCCAGATTCCCGTCAGAGAATAGTTGGGCTAAGTGATCTTCAAGGTCTTTCCCAACCAAAATGATTCTGTGATTTCCCCTTTTATCCACACTATTTTGGAGTCTGACTTCACTGGATTCCTGTTGGTGGGAGAGGAGGGTTTGGCTGATTGCCCAAAGGCAAGTGCTTGAGATCCCCACATGGTACTCTGAGAACCTGTCTCTCAGCCCCTTACCGTCACGTTCTTCCACTGCTCTTTGGCAGCACTTGATGTTGTGGTCTCTCGGCCTCCATTCAAGCTGTTTGTCCAAGCAGAGCTCCTCTGGCACAGCTGCTGCTTCAGCAAATGGAGGAGGCAGAGCTAATAAACTTGCTGCAGCTGGTTTACAGGTGCAGAATGGAGAGGATCCAGTAACTGCATGCACTCCACAGCCTGCAGACCATGTACACTGCAGTCACAAACCAAGCTGCTGCTGCCAGTGGCCTGATGCTTTCACAGTGGTTTGCTGGCAGCATTTTTACCTGTCAACCTATGGTATCAGTAATTAGGATCAGCTAATTTTCTATGCCTGACTTTTGAGTGATACATCTTGAAATCTCGAGTGCTCTGATGAATCATTTATGGCTGAGCTGCTATTTTGAGTGCAAAATGCATCTCAAAACAAAACCAGAAACACTTCATATATTGCAGGAGGAGGAAGCAATTTCCAAAGCAAAAACCAGAATAACATAGGTGCGAAATACTCTGCTGCTGAGAAGCTTCAATTTGCAATTGTCTCAGCCTGTGTTTTGTTAGCCTCTGAGACTTTTGGAGAAGCCTTGATGCACAGTTCTTAAAAAAAAAAAAAGGGGGGGGTGATAAATAACTTGTTTCTTTAAAGTGGTGAGAAGCACCTGAGCTCTGTAGCAGATAAAAAATAAAAATGGGGAGAAATATCTGGCTCCTGTAAAAGAAAAAGGAGGGGAAAATATAAAAATGGGGAGAAATACCTGGCTTCTGTCAAAGAGGGGAAGAAAATAAGGAGCATCAAGAAATGAGGAGGAACCCCTGATTTCTGCTTTCAAGTGAGAATCAGCTGATTTGTTTAAAATGAAGTGGTGAAGCACCTGGTTTTCTGCCAGCTGTACATGGTCACAGGCAGTGTACTCTGTACGTCATGTGTAGAACACACCAGACGTGTCCCAGCACCTTACTAAACAGAATGGTTGTGTGGCTCAGCCGTAGGCATTAACTTGCCAAGTTGCATGCAGCTGCTTTCTAGTTGGAAGGGGCAAAAACCTGTGCACCTATGGCATCTCATGCCCTTTTATTGTAGGTACCAAGCAGGAGGACACCAGAGTGGTAATGACATCTGCTTTAAACAGAAATCCAAGTTGCAACAGAGCATGTGGGGGCTTGGGGAGAGCATATTCAGTGTAGTGCTGCTGTTGGTGTTTGGTGGGAGCTGGATCTGACCGATTGCTTTTTGTTAGAATCTGATGGAAAAACTTCCTGAAATGAGTGGAAAGGCAAATTTTAATGGGAGTTTTCCCAGGGACTTTCAGTTTTGGGTCAAGTCTAGAGTTTATAGTGAATCCATCCTTACTCATGAATTCAGTAGGGCGAAAGGACTTGTGACAGGACAAGGGGCAGTGGCTTGAGGAGGGAAGATTTAGACTGGAGATTAGGAAGAAATTCTTTCTAGTGAGGGTGGTGAGACACTGCAACAGATTGGTCAGGGAGGTTGTGGATGCCCCCTCCCTGGAGGTGTTGAAGGCCATGCTTGAGGTCATGAGCACCCTGGTTTAGTGGGAGCTGTCCCTGCCCATGGCAGGGGGGTTGGAACTGGGTGAGCTTCAAGTTCCCTTTCAACCCAAACTGTTTTATGAAACTCATCTCAGTGTGGAAGGGCAAAGCATGAACATAGATGCTTTTCTTCAGGGTCATGTATCTGAAGGCTTAGCACCCACAACAGCTGTTGCACCACTTAGGATGCTTTATGCATCTCTGGTGAGCACAGAAACAGTGCAGCAAATGAGGTTTGCTAGTAGTTGGGGTAGTGTTTTGAAGTGGTTGACCAAGATGCATAAACTACATGATGGAAATCAATCCCAAAGGCATGGTTTCAATTTATGATTAAATGTGTGGTTTAACAGCCACTAGGTCATTTTCCTAATTGGATCACAAGCTGGGATGGAATTCTTCAAACTGATTTACTCTAAGTCCTCTCCCTTGCTCTAGAGCATTAGCTTGACTCTGCAGGTACTCAGCTTCTTAGGGCTGATTGTTTGTGCTGCAGGCTGTGTATAGCCTAAACAGATTATTGAAGAGAAGTCTTGAGCTGACCACAAAAGCTTCAACAGCAGGTCCTGTTTAGTTCTGCAGTTCTTGCTGCTTGAAGTGCATCCTTTTCTTGTCAGATGCAGATAGAAATCTATGTCAGGGCTTTTGAGGGACTTGTGGGACTGTGTGTGCAAAATGCATTATAAATAAACAGGCTCTGTGGGTTTTGTTTTCTCAGATGAGTGATGTAGAAGCTGGAGGAGCTACAGTTTTCCCAGATTTTGGGGCAGCAATCTGGCCCAAGAAGGTAAAGTTGTTTTATGTGTTGCTCAACTTCTCTCTCCTGTTCCTGTCTTGTCCTCAGCACAGTCTTGGGTCCATTAGAAGTTACTAATGTGACAAAGTGAGCTACCAGGATGCTGTGTATTGAGGTAGCTGAAGGTGATCTTGTGGACTCCAGGGCTGCTTCCTTTGTGAACAGTTTCTGGGTAGAGCTGTTATTAATAAAACCTTCCTGCATCCAGGTAGAAGTCTTTACTCTGAACATGGCTGAGTTAGAGCTCTAGGGGGATTTCATGTGCTGTCAGTAGTGACCTATGTTGGAAGTGCTTCATAGGAGCCTGCAGCTGACTTCATCAGCATTCCTCCCCACCCCTTACTGTTACCTGGCTAATTACCTTGATTAGGTTTTGACTAATCCAGATCTGATTTCACTTTCCAGGGAACGGCAGTGTTTTGGTACAACCTTTTCAGAAGTGGAGAGGGTGACTATAGAACAAGGCATGCAGCTTGTCCAGTACTAGTAGGGTGTAAATGGGGTAAGTAATACTCATTCAGGAACAAAACCAGGCAAAGCTGGTGATGCCCTGAAGCCTTAGAGCAGCTTTTAATAACCTGGGTGTTGGCCATTTTCTCTCCTGCAGTCATGTGGCAATAATGACAGCTCCCACCAGCATTATCAGTGTTAAGCAGCTGCACTGTTCAGCTGCAGGTTTTTCTGGTGGCTTTGGCCCATGTTGGTGACAGCCCAAAGTATCCCTGGGTTTCTGTGTGGTGCCAGCATCAAGATGACTTGAGATAAACCTCAGCTAGATTCAGGTCTGTTCCCACAAAGATTTTGTAGAATTGTGGAACTGTTTTGGTTGGAAAAGACCTCCAAGGTCATCAAGTTCAGCCACTGACCTAAGACTATCATGGCCATTAAACCATTTTTTTTCCTGCAAGAGTGGTCAGACCCAGGGTGGTGGTGGAGTCCCCATCCCTGGAGGTGTTCAAGAAATGCATGGGTATGACACTGGGGGACATGGTTTATTTGCCATGGTGGTGCTAGGTCAGTGGTTGGGCTTGATGATCTTAGGAGTCTTTTCCAACTAAAACCATTCTGTGATACTAAATGATGGCAGACCCAGAACATTCTGCTTTGTTGCTGTTGACCCCAAAACTTTGCAGCTGGAAAGATTCTTTCTTCCCCAGCCTTTTGTGTCCTCCTATGGGATGGGTAGAGAAGTGTAAGCAGGAATTCATAGGTTGGGTTGGAAGGGACCTTGAAGACCTCCCTGGCATTGGCAGGGACACCTTTCACTAGACCAGACTGCTCAAGGCCTCATCCAGCCTGGCTTTGAACACCTCCAGGCTGAGATGGGATTTAAACTGACTTAACCATCTGGGTTGTGGTGATGCATGCATTCCATACATGGTGGTAACTCATTTCATGTCCTTGTTCCACAGTTTCAAACAAATGGTTCCACGAAAGAGGAAATGAATTCTTAAGACCTTGTGGGAGAACAGAAGTTGACTGAACCCCACCCTGCTGCAGGCCTATCTCTGTCTGCTTTTCCACTGTTGTTGCTGCCAGTTCATTTCTAAGAAATGATCCATCTTTTCCTCCAAGAGTCCTGGCACTTTACCCACAACAGACATAAAGGACAACAGAATATGTAACACTTGTGAAGGAAAGCAAATGGCATTGTAGACACACTTGTGTTTTGGTTGCTGTTCTTTCCATGTCCTCCCTCCCCACCATCTTCCTCCTTTCTCTGTCCTAGTGGTGCAAACAGTGCTGTGGGTGAGTCAGTATGTTTGGGTGCTTGGCCTTGTGCCTTTTGTACCTCAGAAGATTTTTAGATGTTAAATATTTCTTTGAGCCAAAGTTTGGTGTGTTTAAAAAACAAACCCAAAGTGTACCTGTTGATTTATTGTATTTGTATGGAGCACAAGTTTTGAAACATAAATGTTCTTTCTGTAAAGTGACTCAGTTCTGTGTCCTAGACAGGTGTCAGTGCTTGGTTTTAGGGAGCCTTTAGTAAAACTTTCTTGCTTTGTTGTCCATCTTCCTGTTGCAAACACCTAGGATTGTGCAATACTTCAGGCTGGAAGAGACCTTTTAAGATCATGGAGTCAAATAATTAACCATGAAACCACCTCCTTCTGTGCCACATCTGCACACTGTTTTACTTAAGGCTCCTGGCTGAAGCTGGGAAGGTTAAATTGGTGTGGTGAAGTCATGATGATGAGTCCTGGGAGCAGCCAGACTGGACCAATAGCATCTGTGACCTTGCTGTTGTTATGCTTCTCAGGCTACTCTTCTCCAGGCTCAGCAGCCCTAGGGCTCTCAGCTTTTCCTTCTTGCACAGATGCTCAGGGACCCTCAGCACCTTTGAAGCCTCCACTGCGCACTCTGCAACAGTTCCCTGTCTCTCTTGAGATGGGAAGCCCAGAACTGGATGCAATATTCCTAGCTGTGACCTCCCTAGGGCAGAGTAGAGGGGAAGGAGAACCTCCTTTGACCTGCTGGGCATGCTCTTCTGAATACCTTCCAGCAGCTCAATGACATTCTTGGCCACAAGATCTCTGCAGCGGGCTTGTTGAGCTCCACTTGTTAATGACACTGAAATGAGGAGCATCTAGTCTTGGAAACAAGCTGTCTGTGGTCAGCCATTGCAGGCAGCTGTAGTACTGCAAGGTTATGTTCCCCTAAAAGCTCTTTATGACCAAGCTGCTCTCTAATCTTAGAACCCTCCTTTGCTTGCCATGAATGCTGTGGTTGTTGGCTGGCTACTCAGAATATTTCATTGTTGACCTCTGGTTTTCCTGGTAAAATCTCTTAGTGCAACATAAACTTGGGAGTTTTGCATCATGACAAAGCAGATGTTAAGAACTGAGAAGGAGCCAAAGCCACAGTATTTTCTTGGAACACTCTAGACTTCAAGGGAGTGAAGATGGATCTACTTAGATATGTTCTGTCAACGTGGTCTGTTGACAGATAAAGGTCATAGCAGGACTCTGTCAAAAGAGCTGCACATCTCATTTGTGAAATGCTGTAGTTGGCTGGGAAATAGTAATAGCTGTTATGTCACACTGCACTCTGAGGGAGAATTTTCAGTTTTTCCTTTTTCATCAGGAAAACCCTGCCCTATCTTGTAGAATCCCAGCATAGTGGGGATTGAAAGGGACCTCTGAAGATCTAAAGTGGGGCACCTGCAGTAGCTTGCTGGATCACAATGTCCATGCAGGTTTGGGGTCTCTGCAGAGGAGACTCTCCAACCTCTTTGGGCAGCCTGCTTCAGGGTTCCTCACACCAAAGAAGTTTCTCTTCTCGTTCAGATGGAACCCCCTGGCTTCCAGTTTGTGCCCACTGCCCCTTGTCCTGTCACTGAGAAGCATCTGGCCCCATACTCCTTCCCCCTACTCTTTGTCTCTTGTCGAGCACTGAGCAGATGCCCTCTCAGGCTGCTCTTCTCAAGGCTGAGAGCCCTGGCAATGTTGAGCCTGCTCTCCTCACAGAGAGTAGATGCCACTGGTGGGCACTCAGTGATCTCCTGGGCCTGTTCTTGTAGCCTGGCAGATTATAGTCCCTGTTCTGTCTTTGTCATTCTAGAAGATAGACAGAATATGGCAGTTAGCCTAAAAATAGTCCTATGGGATTGTTTTAAGACTTAAAAGGATGAGGTTCCATATGTGGGATCAAATAACCCTTTCCAGCTAGCCGTGGGGCACTTCTGCCAGCATGCCACTACAACTACTTTGGTCTTGTTTAGACTCAAGCTGTTTTCTCCTGATCTGCTGCTGACTCCAGTTCACAGGGTTTATGTACTTTGTACAGATATTCTCCAGACTACAAGGCCTTACTGTGGACTGCCAGACACTGAAGCGCTTTGGGACCTTTCAGGGAGGTCTTCAAGTCACATCTCTTGTAGTTAGCCTGCTCCTGAGGTCTGCAAATCAGATACTAGTGGAAGAAAACTCTGTGGACTCTCGTGGAAAGATGTAGTGGCTGATGTAGTCATGAGAAGAGCAACCACCTCCAGCCCCTTCCAGTAATCCACATGCACTCTCAGTGTGTGATTTCTCAACCCTGGCCTGAATGCTGCTGTATGGACATGTGCTGTGTCACTGAGCAGCTATACAGCCCTCCAGCTGGGTTAGGAAAGCACCTAAAGCCTTCACCTTCAGCTGCAGGGCCTCAGTGAGAAGCTTATCTTTATATCTGCTTTAGAAGCCGCTTCTGTCTCCTATAGTGGGAAAACATGTGAAGATCATCTATCTAATCTCCTGGGGGAAAGCTGGCATCCAGGTCAAAATGCATGGTGTGAGTGGAGAAAGGCCTTGGCTGTCATCATAGGATCACAAAGGGTAGAAAAGATCTCTAAGGTTGTCAAGTTGAGCTCTCAGTGGACAAGGGAAGCTGGATGAGCTCAAGCAGAGAGCAGCTGCCAGCTTCTGTTGGGAAGGGACCATGCTTAGAGAAACACAGAATGGTCTGGGTTGAAAAGAGACCTTTAAAGGTCACCTAATCCAACCCCTCTTCAGTAAAGCAGGGACATCTGCAACCAGAGCAGGTTCTTCAGGCCCTGAACAACCTCACCTGCAATGGTTCCAGGGATGAGGCATCTCCTGCTTCTCCAGCCAGCATGGAACAGGTGCTCTCTACCCTCAGGGGAAAAGATTTTTTTCCTTCTCTCCAGTCCAGCTTTCCCTCTTTTAGTTCAAACCATCACCCCTTGTCCTGTCACAACAGATTTAGATTGGACATTAGGAAGAGGGAGTGGTCAGGCCCTGGAATGAGCTGCCCAGGGAGATGGGGAGGTTGCCCACCCTGGATGTGTTTCAGAGTGGTTTGGATGTGGTGCAGGGGATACATTTCAGGTGAATCTTGTAGAGTAGGGTTCTACATTGGACTTGGTGATCCTGAGGGGCTTTGCCAAGCTGGATGTCTCTGTGATTCTGTGACCCTGCTCAAAAGTGCAGGTGGCCATGGCTGCTGCGCCTTGGGTGTGGGCAGGAGCCCAAAAACATGCCCTGGGGTCAATGACCTGGGGTCCATGTAAGTAAATGTTGCACATGAGGCCTGTGCAGCCTGACCCTTGTGGCACACCTATAGGCTGTGTGTGCCTCTGGCCAGGTTTGGACTTGCTTTATTCCCTAGGTTGAGTTATCAGCTTTCTCTCTTATCTTTCTCTTTTACCATGAGGGTATTGAGACCCTGACATGGGTCGCCCAGGGAGGTGTTCAAAGCCCCATCCTTGGAGGTGTTTAAGGCCAGGCTGGATGAGGCTCTGGCCAGCCTGATCTAGGGTAGGGTGTCCCGGCCCATGGCAGAGGAGTTGGAACTGGATGATCCTTGTGGTCCCTTCTACCCCTGACTGATTCTATGATTCTACCATTGGCCATTCACTGCCTTTGGACAGTATCAAAACCAGCCAAGATAGGAAGCAGTTTGCCTCATTTTACCTGGAGAAGCAAAAAGAGCTGCTGCAGAGGTCACAGCTGGAAGAACCTCTCCTGGCAGGCCAGGCCATGCTGCTGCCCAGCCCAGAGCTGCTTGAACTCGCTAGAAGCCACAGCCTGCAGGTCAGCCTCATCAGCTGCCTGCATCACAGAGAATCACAACTCAATACCATGAATCTCAAAAGAAGTTTTATTAACACTTTTTCCCAGTTTGGGCCACAAGCCTACCCGGGACTGTATGGTGGTTCTGGGAGTCACCTGCCCCACGCACACAATGAATTCACCCAGACTAGACTCAGCCAACTGGAAGTTAAAGAAGGAAGCTTTATGTTCACAGCTTAGCACAGTATACAAGCAGATATTTACAATATATTACAAATATTTACAGCTACATACAGTCATATATAAGTTAATAAAGAAACACAACATCCCTCCCAGCAGTCAGTCCCCAGGAGGGGCTCCCAACCACCCTTCCACCTTCTCTCCACCCCCTTCCCTTATCCCAGAATCTGCCTGACTTGCAAGGTGAGCTGGAAGAATCGGCAAGGGGGGTTAGAAGGAAATGCTTAGTTGAGTTATGTGTAGGGTCAGGCAGAAGAAGTTAATATGGCAGAAGCCAAGGAGAGAGACTGCCTTAGCTATCTCTGTGTTCTGGTTTTCCTAAGCCCCAGCAAACCTGTGAGTGAAATAGACATCACCATTGTTTTTCTTTTTGCAGCTTATCATCTAATTTCTCTCATTAAAATATTCCAGTTAGCCTCTAGCAGGTACAGAGGACAGAAATTAACACTTGCCCCTT
>VWYK01081911.1:0-24614 GCA_013399775.1 Semnornis frantzii | reverse complement strand
TATATATATATAAAGCAATCAGGTAGAACAAGTACAAATCCCACTAGACCCAAACTAGCCTTGTGGAATCCTCACCCCCTTCCACACTCAGCTGGCCTGAGGGTAGGCCAAAGCAACCCTCCCCAGCCAGGGCCGACCAGCCCTCAGTGGCTCCATTCCCTGCTGCCATCTCCCCACGAACCATGAGATAGGAGTGTGCTGTTCCCTGAGAAGTGGAGGGAAGAAAGGCAGGGATGAGAAGGGGGAGAGATGAGTCAGGCACTGCATTTTAAGCTGCGATGCCAGCAGATGGGATACAATAACAAAATTCCAATATCCTGGGATGAGCATTCCCCTGGGATGTTCCTCTGTCCCTACGGGTTGTTAAGGGCACCTAGGATCCCTCAAACTACCATGGGCACCAAGGAGTCACGGTGGGGCACTACTAAACCAGTACTTTTTAGTCTTATTAATACCCTGGCCTGAATAAATTATTGAATGCTTTTGTAACAGTCTGCTCTGTCCCCGGGCCCAAGGCAATGTGGTGCTGCAGGCTGATTTCCTCTACTTTGATCCTCTAGGATGAGGGCAAACAATAACAGAATCACAGAATCAGTCTTTTCCAACCTGACCTTCCAGATCGTCATGTCCAACCTATCACCTAACAACTTCTAATTAATTAAATCATAGCACAAAGTGCCACAGCCAGTCTCTTTTCAAACACTTCCCAGATGTGAGGACTCCACCACCTCCCCGGGCAGCCCATTCCAATGCCAATCATTCCTTCTGTGAAGAACTTCTTCCTAACATCCAGCCTGAACCTGCCCTGGCACCACTTGAGACTGTACCCCCTCATTCCTCATTCTGTCACTGATTGCCTGAGAGGACAGACTGAGCCCCACCTGGCCACAAAAAGGTGTCTGACTCAGTCCAGGCGTGTGCCTTTGTAAGCTCTGAACGTCACCTGTGGCCTTGGGCTGGCACCTCCTAACAAGTGTCAACTTAGGCTCCCTGCTATTGCTTTCCTCCACACCTGTAATTTGGTGGGAGGAACACTGCAAGCCCTACACTACAGCCATATCTGCAGCCCCCAGCCTGCAGCAGCTCTGCAGCCCTCGCCCTGGGAGGAGTACTCTGCCTGTGGGATGTCCTCTGCAGGGGTCCTCTGCCATGCAAAGCCTGATCTGCTTCCAGTGTGGCTCTCCCCAGCTCCTATAGCAGCTGGGAACACCTGAGCTTGCTCTGGATAAGCTGGTGACAGCTGGATCCAACCCTCTGCAGCTCAGCCTCTCAGACTCTGTGTTGGGAAAGAGCTGTTCTGGGTTATCATAGAAACATAGAATGGTAAAGTCGCAAGGGACCTCAAAGATCATCTTGTTCCAACCCCCTGCCATTATCAGACAAAGCAGCTGAGGTTATCGACCTCTTCTTCATCTCATTTTCCCCTTACCAAAAGAAGTGATGGAAGCCTCTTGCTGAGCCCATAGGCCCAGCTGAGGCTCTGCTTGCTGTCCAATCTCCCCCATCAACTTTAGTTCCCATGATCTTCCTGCAGGTTGGAAAGACAGGAAAGGGTGGGTGTGTGGATGCTCATTTCTTCCCCAAAAAGTGTTGTCAAACCCTGGGACAGGCTGCCCAGGGCAGCAGTGGAGTCCCCACGCTTGGAGAGGTTTCAAAGCCGTGTAGCTGTGGTACTGAGGGCCATGGTTTAGTGGTGACCTGGCAGTGCTGGGTTAATTATCGCTTGGACTCGATTGTCTTAAAGGTTCTTTTCAACTACAATGATTTTGTGATTCTGTGAAACCTTTTTGATTGGAATGGTGCTTAAGTAACAGCTGAGCCCCTGGCCTGTGACACGCTGCCATCTCTGAATGTCCCTTCCCAGAAGAGCTCCCGGTGTTTGCTTTGCCCATGCCAGAAGAACGGCCAACCCTTGGCACTCTGAGACAGAAGCTTTGCACAGGCTCCATTGCTGCGGTTTTTCATCTGTGTGCTCTGCTCTGAAGAACTGATAACTTGGATTTTCTAGATAACTGCCTGGGCTTGCTCACAGGAAAGAGGAAATGGCACAAGCTGCAATTGGCTTTGAAGTGGCACACAAGAAACTTCTGTGCACCACTGGAAGTGTTTAAAGGTGGAAGGCAGAAGCTGAGCACCGTGGCCTGAGTACCCTCCTCCTTGACCAGCAGAGCAGAGCCATGTCTCATCTCACAGCCCAGACCCAGCCCTGTCCTGGGCTGATCCCCAGCAGCAGGGGCAGGGAGGGGATTTTGCCTCTCTGCTCCCCTCTGTTAATAACTCATCTTGGTGCTGGGGCCAGCTCTGGAGTCCAGCACAGGAGAGACATGGACCTGTTGGAGCAGGGTCAGAGGAGGCCACAAGAACGCTGGCAGGGCTGGAAGCCCTCAGCTGTGAGGCTAGGCTGCCCACACTGCTGAGGATCAGCCCAGGACATGGCTGGCTCTGGGCTGTGAGTGCCCAGTGCTGGCTCATGTTCAGCCTTTCACCAGCACCAACAGGTCCTTCAGCACTGCTCTTGACCTGGATTTGTGCTTGGGTTTGCCCCGACCCAAATGCAGGACCTCACACTTGGCCTTGTTGAATTTCATGAGGTTGTCATGGGCCCACCTCAGAATAAAGATTTACCCAGCTGTGCCAGTGTCAGAAGAAACACCTCCTGGGCTGGCATCACCTCCCCTGTTAGCTGGACCCTTGGCCCATCTATTTTGTGATGTGAAGTCACAAGGGGTTTGCAGTCTGGGTTAAATTCTCTGGGAAATTTTCATTGGGGGGATACTTCAAAGCCACCACTGTCAACCACTTCCCCTCACAGCTGGCTTTAAACAACCCTTGTACGTGGGATGCCCCCTGCTTGGGGTCCTCTGTAAGCAGCAGTGCCACCAACCCCTGCTCCAGGTGCCACGTAAACACTCCAAAAAACAGCCTTGGGGGAGTGGTGGGGCTGATGTGATCCAGCTGGGAGAGCTGCTGGCCAGAGCATTGGCTGTGGATTGTGACTGGAATAGTGTGAGAAAGAGCCTGGGAGGAGCAATTAATGGAATGGTTCAGTTGGAAGGGACCTGCAGTGATCATCTAGTCCAACTGCCTGGCCACTTCAGGGCTGAAATGTTTCCTAGAAACCAGCTTTGCTTTATTTAAACCACTTTCATTTAAAACCAAAAATCTTTAAAGCAGGCCAAGTGTTATTAAACCCAAATTCACAGAATCACAGAGTTGCCTGGATCAGAAAAGACCTTTGAGATCATGGAGCCCAATCATTTCCTGGCAATAAACCTCTAACTTCTCACCTGTGCCTGATGATCATCCCTTAACTGCCAACAGGAGCCAGGGCAGTCCTCAGGAGTGGGAGAAGAGGTCCTGATTGACTTGCAGATGTCCCTGCCTGTGGCAAGGGAGTGGGGCTGGATGATCTTTAAAGGTCTCTTCCAACCTAAAACATTCTATGAATGTGTCGTGGCACCCCTGAGCCACAGCTGAAGTGAAAGGACACAGTGACAGTTGTGCCCTGCTCAGCAGAAGAAACATTTTTCCATAGGACAAGCCAAAGCACCCAGTGATTGTGTTCTGCCTGCATGGTGAGCTGATGCAATATCCTTTTGGAAAGGGGCAGGGAAAACTGGAATCTCAGAATCACAGAACGGTTTGGGTGGGAAGGGATCTCTGCAGGTCAGCCAGTGCAATCCCCCTGCAGTCAGCAGGGACGTCTGCAGCCAGAGGAGGTTGCTCACAGCCCCAAACAACCTCACCCGCAGTGATTCCAGGGATGGGGCAGCTCCCACCTCTCTGGCAAGCTGGGCCAGGGTCTCCCCAGCCTCACTGTAAAACATTTCTTCCTTGTCTCCAGTCTAAACCTCCCTCTTACAGTTTAACCCATCACCCCTTATCCTGCCACAACCAGCCTTGGGTAGAAGTGACATTGTCTCCTTGGCACCTTGTAAACACAGGACATTTTGCTCACTTCTAGCAGCTTTGCAACTTGCAGTAGGGCTGCCCTGAGCTGGAAAGGCTGCGGGATGTGAGCTGAGTCATCCTGTGGTGGAAGCACACCTGAAACCTGTGTCCTTCAGCACAACAAGAGAAGCTGCAAGAACAGCATTGCCAGCAGGGCAAGGGAGGGGATCTTTCCCTTTGTTCTCATCAGACCCCACCTGAGTCCTGTGTACAGTTCTGGAGCCCCCAGCACAAGAAGTACATGGAATTGTTGGAGCCAGTCCGAAGGAGGCCATGAAGATGCTGAGAGGGCTGCAGCAGCTCTGCTCTGAGGACAGGCTGAGAGAGTTGGGGATCTGCATCCTGGAGAAGAGAAGGCTTTCAGGAGACCTTAGAGTAGCCCTCCAGTATCTGGAGGGGGCTACAGGAAGGCTGGGGAGGGACTATTGACAAGATCTTGCAATGCCAGGACAAGGGGCAATGGGTTTGAAGTGTCAGAGGGGAGATTGAAAGTGGATGTTAGGAGGAAGTTGTTTGCAGTGAGGGTGGTGAGACACTGGCACAGGTTGCCCAGGGAGGTTGTGGCTGCTCCCTCTCTGGAGGTGTTCAAGGTCAGGTTGGATGAGGCCTTGAGTGAGCTGTACTAGTGGGAGGTGTCCCTGCCCATGGCAGGGGGTTGGAACTGGATGATCCTTGAGGTCCCTTCCAGCCTAAACCACTCTATGAACAAAGCAAGTCAGATGTGAGTTGGGTGCTAACAATGTTTTCCCCTGAGTGCTTCACTCACCTGAAGCCCTGCCTTGCTTTGGTGGCTCTGCCCTGTGGGGCAAGGAGGGCTTGGCTTGTTACCAATAAGTGGCAGTTTTGCATCTGTGGCAAAATGAAGAGGCACAGTAGCCCCAAGGAGCTGGAGGAATGTGGATGGCTGAGGAGGTGGTTTCCTTAGAGCTGAAGAAAGGGTTGGAGTAGGAGCTTTCCATGGAGCTGAAGGAAGGGATGATGGATTGGGCAGGAGTTTTCCATGAAGCCACTGGAGGCTGTGGAAGAGGAGACTCTGCTCTTCTTGAAGGACTTAGTCCTGTCCTTTCCCAGCAGCTGAACTTCTGCTGTTTGCTGTAGCTGGATTTCTAAGCCAGGCTGCGGTTTACATGCAGAAACTGGGACTAGCATTGAAATGAGGTGGAAGTTAGAATGAAATTTTGCTGTTCAGAGCTGTTGTCTCGTTAATATGAAAGAGATCTGCAGCAGCAGTGCTAGTGGAAGCTACCTGCACTCATCTCCAATGTTTGGTAAACCTGAGTCTTCTAGCAGGGATGGTTTGTGGTGAAGAAGCTGTTGCAAGTGTCAGCCACCAGCAAAGCTCTTCACGTCATGTGGATTGCTTGTAGACTGGCAGCTCCCTGGAGTGCTGCAGCACTGGATTGATCAGCCCTAACTGAAACTGCAGCTCAGAGGCACTGGCTGTGGTGCTGGTAGCACCTGGAGTTGTGTTTTAGTGTGTTTTAACTCAGTTAAAGAGAAGCTGCAGTATCTGGGAAGCCACAGAAGAGCTGCTGAGCAAGGGCATGCTCTGCAGAACCAAGAAGCTCAGTAATGCCTGGATAAAAGAAGTTTCTGATGACTGATTTGGATCCTGATAAGATTGCAGAACCCAAAAATTCTTCTGAGCTTCTGGAAGTTGCATTACACATTGGTGCTGAGCTGCCAACCTGCAGGCCAGAGCTGATGGTGCAGGATCCACTTCCTGTGCACTGGGATGGTGCTGCAGTGGGAAGCTCTGGTCATGGCCACATGGTTTGGGAAGGTGGTCAAGGCAGCTTCTCACCCAGGATTATCAATTCCCCAAGCCTTCAGCAGCTCTGCACTCAGAAACTGCAGTAAGTTCATTTTAGTTTTATGGTGCTTTTCTGGGGCTGCAGAACTGCAGAGCAGTGACCACTGCCTGCATGCTCAGCTCCTGCTGCTCTTCAACCACAGCTTTATCTCCTGTGTCTATCTGAGGGAGGTCTCTCAGTGTGACACATCTATTTCTGGTTTTATTCTCTAGCTATTAAGCCTTCCTTTAACTTCTCAAAAGCTAAAATACTTCTCCAACCTTTCCCCCTGCAGGCTCAGTTTCAGTAAATGGTGACAAGTGACCCTTCTGCCTACAGTGTGCTGTCAACAGAACCCAAGCAGAGAGGTAAGCCTCTTTCCATGATGTCGTTTGGACATTTCTAGGCCCACTCAGTAGCCTTCTGACCATTGGGGAAATGATTTGTGTCTGTGGCTCTAGCTGGTGATTATTTTTTCACAATTGATTGGGAATAAGCCATCTGCTAAAGGTCACATTTAAGGCTGAAGGTCTGAGGAAGTGCTATGATTATTTTTGATGTGTTTGAAAATGTGAGCAGGTTCTGTGGCTTTTCAAGGATAATATGTCTGGATTTATGGAGTGGGTGGAAGCTACCTGCACCCAAAGGAGTGGGTTAGTGCTGGTTTGACAGTGAGCTCAGCAGGATGAGCCTTGGGTTTGTCTGAGATACCTGATTGCTGCCAGCCCCAGTCAGGGAGATAACACAGGTGATGCTCTCACAGCTGAGGGGGAGGGAGGTAGAAATGGGTATTTCCCATTATTTCTGGTTTCTTTGTTTGCTGGTGGGAGGTAGTTAAACTGCATTCAGTCCCAAGTGACTTCTGTCCTGCACTGAAAGTTCAGAGCCTGTCATGAGGAGGAGTAGGAGCAGGAAATTGCAAGTAATAGAAATCCAAAACCCTTGCATGTGAAGTGTGTCACAGATAAAATATGCTTCCAGAGAGGAGGGCCCAGTGCTTATGGAAGCTGTTAGAATGAAGATTGTGCTGCTGCCAAGAACATTAGATCCAGATTTCTCTCTCTATTTCATTATAATTTTTTTTCCATTGCCTTTGAGAATACTCTGAGCATTGCACTGAGCTTCAGAGTCTGGATGGAGATTTGAATAGCTTAGAACATTGGATATGGAGAACTGAGATTGGCTCAGGACTGTCCGTGAGCAGAATGAGGTTTGGTTCCTGTAGACCTCGAGGCTTATGGAGAGGAAAAAATATTTGATATTTTTTACATAAGGGCACTGTTTATAACTGATCAATGTTGATGAGAAGACTCTGGAGAGCCTTAATAGTACCTGAAGGGAACTAGAAGAAGGCTGCAGTGATAGGAGGAAGGGCAGTGATTTGAAATGAGAGAAGAGCAGATTTAGTTCGGATGTTAGGAACAACTTCTGCACCATGAGGGTGCTGGAACACTGCAACAGGTTGCCCGGGGAAGTAGCTGAGGTCCCCACCCTTGGAAATATTCAAGGTCAGGCTTGACAAGGCTCTGAGCAACCTGCTCTAGTAGATGTCCCTGCTGCCTGCAGGAGGGTTGAACTGGGTGACCTTTGGAGGTCCTTCCAACCTATTATGTGATAACTGTATGGCTTATAGATGGCTCAGTAGCTCAAACAAGTCATTAAATACTTGACCTTTCTTACCCCCCTTTTTTTTTTTTAAATACTATAATACTTTTAAATGAATTTTCCAGTCTATCGTTAGAAGCAGCCACATGATTCTCTAATCATAAGAATCTCAACAGCTCAGAGTGTTTGTGACTCAAGGATGTGGTAACAACTCTACGTTAAAAGAAAAAAATAAGCTTTCAAACCCTTTCAGCTTTGAAAGGTGTCATAACCTCGGTGCCTATTGTATTTCCCCACCCTTTGAAGAAGTTGTGGGAAGAAATAATTAACATGCTGAAGCCTTCTGTGTTTCTCTTGGGTCAGGACCTGTGGCATACACTTGTGTGAGTCTCTAGTTAGCTGAGGGCAGGAGGACTTTGTGTGCTCTAGGTGAGGGATTAGGCTTGATGATCTCAGAGGTGTCTTGCACTCTTTTCAGTTCTATGATTCTATGACATCAGCAATACACATTCACATTGCTGAATGGCAACAGTCACCATCAGTGGTACCCAATGACAAGACAAGGGCCAATGGGCACAAACTGGAACACAGGTTCCTTCTGAACAGGTGAAGAGACTGCTGTGGGAGTGCTGGAGCCCTGAAACAGGCTCCAAAGAGGTTGTGGAGTCTTTCTGGGGAGAGCTTCCAAACTCCCTTGGCCATTGTGATCCTGGGCAAGCTGCTGTGGGTGCCCTGCTTTAGCAGGGGGTTTGGACTGGATGATCTCCAGAGGTCTCTTCCAGCCCCCACTATGCTGGGGGATTCCAAGAATTTGTGATCCTAAACTATTCCTCTTTCAGTAGAAGTGTTGACATTAAGCTCTGTCAGTGTCTTTGTTTTCAAGCACTTTGCCCACTCTCAGATCTTAAGACTCAAAGAGGTTTTTTGGTTTTGTTTGGGTTTTTTGCTTGTTTTTATTTTTTTTTTGCTTGGTTGTAAGTTTTGTTTGATTGTTTCATCCCATAGAAGCATGAGGAATAGCTCAGTATGGCTTTGACCTTGAGTTTGTGGATGGCTTGAGGCGTGTCAGGCATGGCCAGTTCAGCCCCACTATCAGGGCTGGTGAACCTGCTGCAAAACCTCTCCATTGCCCCACAAGTGAGCCTTGTGGTTTAAACTTGCAGACACTGGGCAGGCTCAGTGAGAGTCTTACTTGGTTATCATTTACCTGAGCTTTTATTTTTTCTGAGATGACATGAGAAAGCTCAAAGGAAGGCTCAGCTGTGCTGCTAATTGCTGTGAGCTGTGATGTCCACCCAGCATGCACTTGAAGTGCAGGAGGATTAATTTATAAGCTTGGTTTGCACACAAATTCTTGTTCACCTATCTGAGAAGAAACTTTGTGATGCTACTCATTTGCAGTTGAAAGCTCCTGTGATGTTTTCTGGAGATGTTCTTCTGTTCTTGTTTCACTGTTGTTGCTCATGGGTGTAGGGTTGGCAATGGCAGGCAGGAGCTGGCTGTGTGTGGACAAGGGAACATGCTTGGGTCCGCAGGCACCCAACAGTGTGCTGGAGCTGAGGGATTTGTGATGTTATGTCCTGCTCTCCCAGGATCCCAAGCTGTGCATCCACAGCTTATTAAGTGGAGGAAACAGGGGATATCAGCAGGGCTTTCACCTGGATATCAGAAGGTTCTTATATGTGCTCTGGAAAGCTCTGAGAAGAAGGTGGTGATGAAGCAAAGTGTGGAAGAATTTGCAGTTAAGTGGCAGCAGCATCTTAGGTTTCTCCTCTGCAGCTCTGGCAAATATCTTGTGAGCTTCCAAGCTTGAAGTTCAGTCATTGAGTGTTTTATCCATAAGCTCTGTGCCATCAGCTGGGATGTCATCTGTTTCCCTGCCTGGAGTTGTGGAGCTCTGTAGGCGAGCTAAGAGTAAAACCAAGGCTCAGTAGTGTCTTTCATTACACAAATAACTGCAGATCCTGGCAAAGGAGACTGGACATCCAGACTTGGGAGAAGGGAGGGCCCTGAGGACACCTTATTGTGGCCTTACAGTATCTGAAGGAAGCCTGCAGGGTAGCTGCTGAAGGACTTTTTAGGGTGTCAGGTAGTGATAGGATTGAGGGGAATGGATCCAGGCTGGAGGAGGGGAGATTTGGGCTGGGTGTTAGAAGGAGGGTCTTTGCTGTAAGGGTGGTGCGATGCTGGAACAGGTTGCCCAGGGAGGTGGTGCAAGCCTCATCCCTGGATGTTTTTAAGGCCAGGCTGGATGTGGCTCTGGGCAACCTGATCTAGTGTGAAGCATCCCTGCCCATGGCAGCAGGGTTGGGACTAAATGATCCTTGGGGTTCCTTTCAACCCTGACAATTCTGTGACTATCATGATCTGATGTGGGTAGCTATCGTGATCTGGAATGTGCCTGTGCTGGCAGAGATGACCTGCACATCCTCAGTGCTGGGAAGGGGAGAAGTGCAGAGGAACAAGGTGTGGAAAAGGCTGTAAGTTCAGAATGAATGCTTTCCTAAAGCTGATGAGGAAAGTGCAGCTACTTGCCTAATCTGGATGCTCAAGAGTTACTCGAGCTGGTTTCCTTCTCTGTTTTTCCTTCATGGAAGGGCAGCAAGTAGGTCTGTCAAAAGTAACCATCTCCAGAAGGGCGATGACCTGGAGTTAGAAGAGGGTGTTGTAGGAGTGAGGGTGGGTAGCTGAGACTTTTTTCCCTTCTTTATGGACTTCAAATGCTCAAATATGAATCACTTTTGGGGTGCTACAGGACTTTCTGATCAAGTCAGTGGGATACCACAGTTTCCGTGGTAAGCCTGAGTGTCATCTTGAGTGTGTTAAAGGTTAGGCTGAATGACATTAAAGTTAGCACCTCAGAGGAGCTGCTGGTGCAGGGTGGGTGCTCAGCAGAAAAACCCAAACTTCCCAACACACCTGACCACAGGAGGTAATAAAACAATGTTGTCTGCTAAGATCTCTCTTAGAATCATAGAACCACTTTGTTTGGAAAAGATCCTTCAGCCACCCATTGGAACCCTTCCCTGGCCCCAGTCCTTGAAGCTTTTGGACGGTCTCATGGTCTGTGGGTCAGGGTTGGGCTTTCTTTGTGCCAAAGCCCATGAGCTTCAAGCCTTGTTAGACATCTCTGGTGACACAGAGACATTCCATGCTCCATAACTGCATGACAGAAATGACAACGCTTGGCTGTGCTCGTTATGTGAAGATTTAATTGCTGGGTACAGTTTGAATCCCCCTACGTGCTGTAGCACTTAGCACAGACTCTAATCTATGCCAATCTTCTCTTCATCCCTTCTCACCCATTCTCCTTGTTGCCTGGATGGCTTCCCTAGAACAAGCCCTTAAGGTGTTTCCATGACTTGGGGCAGCTGCATTTGCCGACCAGGTGCAGATCAAACTCTCCTCTCACAACATTGCTGCAGTCCTGCTTCTGATTGACCCACTTCAAGAACTCTTCCAGACTCTCTTTAAACCGTAAGAAATTGGTCTTTGCCATCTTGGAGCAGTTTTCATCAGTGGATGAAGATTTCTAAGGGAAAAAGAGAGGATACTGATGCATGACTTAGAGGGATGCCACCCCAATCCTGCACATTCTCTGTAGCTTCCCCAGCTCACAGGGATGGAGGATGAGGCCAGCCAGCACTGAACTACTTCACACAATTCCTATAGATCATAAGACACAGAATCCCAGCATGGTGGGGGTTGGAAGGCATCTCTGAAGTTGGTCTGGTCCAACATCCTGGCTAAAGCAGAGTCACCCACAGCAGCTTGTCCGGGATCACAATGCCCAGATGGGTTTGGTATCTCTCCAGAGAAGGAGACTCCACAACCTCTCTGGGCAGCCTGCTCCAACACACTCACAGCAGAAAACTTTCTTTTGCTCTTCAGATGGAACCTCCTGGCTTCCAGTTTGTGCCCATTGCCTCTTGTCCTGTCACTGAGAAGAGTCTGGCCCCATCCTTCCCACCACCACCACCCTTATCTCTTGCTGAGCATTGATCAGATCCCCTCTGGAGCTACTCTTCTCCAGGCTCAACAGCCCCAGGGCTCTCAGCCTTTCACAGAATCATAGAATGATCTGGGTTGGAAGGGGCCTACAAAGGTCATCTAGTCCAACCCCTTCTGCAGTAAGCAGGGACATCCTCAACTAGTTCAGGTTGCCAAGAGCCCTGAGCAACCTCACAGATGCTCCAGTCACCTCAACATCTTCACAGCCCTAAGAATGAAGGTGCATACAGTGCAGCCCAGCAGCTGCAGCAGCATCACCCAGCTGGAGATGTGCCCATGGCTTTTCAGCTCCTGGGTTGCTTAGCACATGTCTGAGTGAGCTAACCAGGAGTTTGAACAACATCATCCAATGTAAAAGTCTAGGCTGGATGGAGAACTTCAAGAAAATACTTGAAACTCAAAGAGATGGACAAAGCTTACCCTCAAAACAGGACAGGTTTCCTCTAGCTTTTTCATGTCTTTTTCAACTTTCTTCATACACCTATGCATGGGGATCTTCTTCAGCTCATGAATGAAGTTTTCAGTGTTATAATGTGCACAATTCTGGTTCTAGGAGAAAGAAAAAAAAATGAAAAGAGATATTTTTCTACTTTGCAACAGGAAGCTTTTATTTCTTGGAAGATCTGTCAAGGTGCACCACTGACAAGAGTCTGGCCCCATCTTCTTGCCCCCCACCCTTTATCTCTTGCTGAGTGTTGCTCAGATCCACTCTGGGGCTCCTCTTCTCCAGATTCAACAGCTCCAGGGCTCTCAGCCTTCCCTCCTCTCAGAGATGCTCCAGGGCCCTGAGCATCTTTGTGGCCTTTACAGTGACTCTTTACAGTAGTTCTTTGTCTGTCTTGGATTGGGCAGCCCAGAACTGGACCCAGTACTGCAGATGCCAGTGAGCCCAGGCCTCACTAGGACTGAGTAGAAGGTGAAGAGAACTTCCCTCAACCTGCTGGCCACGCACTTCTGTATGCACCCCAGGGCACCAGTGGCCTTCTTGGCCACAGGCACATTGCTGGCTCACAGTGAACTCCTTGCCCACCACAGCTCCCAGCTCCTTCTCCACAGAACTGCTTTCCAGCAGGTCCCCCCTCCCCTGCACTGGTGCAGGAGGTTATTGCTCCCCAGGTGAAGGACCCTACACTGGTTCCTCTTCTAGCTGTGCCTTGCCCATGTCTGCTAATTAAGGAGAATTACTTTAATCTGGTGCATTTGGCTTTCTGGAGCCTGCACCATGTCACTCACACATCATCTGCTATCAGTCCACACAAGATGTAAAACTTCTCAAGAGTTACTGGGTGTGAATAGGAGTTGCTGTGGCTGACAGGACAAATTGAGTGAGGCATGGCCTTTGGGACATCCTGATGGTGTTTGGGAACTTCATGGGCTGCAATACTCTTGCACAGCAGATCTTGGCTCTGTTCTCCCCTCTGCAGAGCTGCTTCCCAGCAGTGCATTGATAAGAACTGATAAACACTGTGCTTGTGCCATGCTGTTTATCTTCATTAGCAATTAGCATGGGTTATTAGCCACATCGATGGGGTCTTAAAAACCTGAACTCATGTCAGTATTTGTGGACAGCAAGAGGAGCAGTGGGCAGGAATGAGGGATGCCCTGGGCTCCCCAGCTGGCAGTCCAGCCTCAGCCCGGGCTTTACATCCTGCCCTTTGGTGTCCTCAGCCCTGCAGTGCCAGAGGCTGCACTGCGAGTTCCCTTTTGAGACTGATAACGAGGGGACAGGAAACAAGAGCTGCTTACCTTGATGTGAAGAGGCCTGAGGAACCGCTCCTGAAAACGACAGAGATCTGTTAGCTGAGAAGTGAGAACCATCTCAGAAAGCAAACCTGGGGTTAGGGGAGAGCGGAGATCAGGTTACTTTGATAGGCTCTCTTTCAGCTTCAAGTAAGCAAAGCATCTCATCGATGATGGTCTTGTTCTGCAGGGCTTCCTTCAGAGGGATAATGTAGCTGGCAGCTCCAGAGGTGAACAGTAACAAACCCAAGTGAAGGTACATTTTGGAGGTCTGGGAGCTCGACCCTTTTATCTGAATTCAGGCGTATCTCTCCTGGCAGAGGCTGAGCTCCCTTATATAGAGCAGCTGGGCAAGTGCAGGATGTGATTGGGATCTTATCACCTTCATAAATCATTAAAGTAGGAAAGAAAACAGCTCATGCAGCTGAAGGAGCAGTGCATCTGATAGGAGAAATATCTATGATTAATGTTCTGGCAAACTTTCTGCAGTCTCCAGAGAAACATGTCAACATGAGAGCAATGCACAAGGCACCCACGGTGGACAAGGTGCTGTAAAAGCACACATTGAAGGGCAAAGTGCATAGCAACTCCATACAAAGCTCTTGGCTTGGGGCAGAGTGGCTGGAAAGATGCCCAGCAGTAAAAGGACCTGGAGGTGTTGGTTGATAGCTGTGAGCAATGTGTACCCAGGCAGCTGAGAAGGCCACCAGCATCCTGGTCAGTGTGACCACCAGGAGCAGGGCAGGGATCGTCCCTCTGTTACTCAGCACTGGTGAGGCCACACCTCAAATACTGGGTTCAGTTTGGGGCCTCTCACTCTGAGGACATTGAGGTGCTGGAGGTCCAGAGAAGGGCAACAAAGCTGGTGGCAGCTGGATCCAACCCTCTCTGCAGCTCAGCCCCTTGGGCTCTGCTTTGGGAAAGAGCTGTTCTGAGTTATAGAATCATAGAATGGTAAGGTTGGAAGGAACCTCAAAGATCATCTAGTTCCAACCCCCTGCCTTTATCAGACAAAGCAGCTGGTGCTTCATCATCTTCATCTCATTTTCCCCTTACCAAAAGAAGAGATGGAAGCCTCTTGCTGAACCCACAGGCCCAGCTGAGGCTCTGCTTGCTGTCCAATCTCCCCCATCAACTCTGCTTCCCATGATCTTCCTACAGGTTGGAAAGGCAGGAAGGGGTGGGTGTGTGGATGCTCATCCAGGGTTGGCCTCTCTTCACTGCAAGAAGGACACCAAGGGGCTTCAGTGTGTCCAGAGAAGGGTAACAAAGCTGTTGGAGGGTCTGGAGAACAGGGCTGGTGAGGAGCAGCTGAGGGAACTGGGGCTGTACAGCCTGGAGAAGAGGACGCTGGAGGGAGACCTCATTGCTCTCTGCAGCTCCCAGGAAGGAGGTTGGAGCTCGCTGGGTGTTGGTCTCTTCTCCCAAGTAATAAGTGATAGGATAAGAGGAAATGGCCTCAAGTTGCACCAGAGGAGGTTCAGGTTGGAGATAGGAACAGTTTCTTTCCTGCAGGAGTGGTCTGGGCTTGGCCCAGGTTGCCTAGGGAGGTGGTGGAGTCCCCATCCCTGGGGGTGTTCAAGAAAGATGTGGGCATGGCACTTGGGGACATGGTTTAGTGGGCATGGTGGCATTGGGTGGGTGGGCAGCTAAACTGGATGATCTTAGAGGTCTTTTCCAACCAAAGCAATTCTATGATTCATATCTGAGAAAATCAGGAACTAAAGCTCATTGTTTTCAGTCAGAAAAGATTACATCCAATGTTAACGTAAATTGTTGCAGTTTAAAGATGTCAGCACCTCTGAAGCTAATACCAGGTGAAGATGAAGCCTGTAGGAGTGATCCATCATCCTCAGCTCTACAGCATGATGTGTGCAAGCACGTGGGAGCAGATGGGTGTTCAGCCACCCAGAGCAGCCCTGCAGAACTGCCTGCTTTGCTGTGGAAAAAGCTTTCTTTGGCCTGGAAAGGAAACAAAAGGCTGTTTGTCCATGACATTAGGAAGTTTGAGGGCTGGATCTTCTCCTGAGGTGGCAGATTGCTAAGGCAGCCTGTGCACAGCTCCAGTTTCAACTGGCAGCTGCCCCTTCCTGGCGAACTTCTTGCTTCATTAATGATGCCCTGGCCCTCAGGTTACACTTCTCAAAAGCACTGAGTTGCTTTGTGTCATGTAAGTGGAGCAGGAGAAGGGCTGAGGGCCTGAAATTGTGCCAGGGAGGTTTAGGTTGGATATTAAGACAAATTTCTGGGTGGGGAGGAATCCATCTTATTCTGTATGATGATTTGATAAGCAGACCCACATTGCTCTGTAGGCTGTACCTTCATCTCAGCTATTAGGACATCCCAACACCTGCTCATGCCATTGACTGAACAGTTTTCATACCCTCTGGGGCAATGTGGCTCCTTATAACACCCACCAGGAAAATGTACTCTGGTTTAATGTCAAAGAGCTTTAAAACTACTGGACAGAAGCATGGTATTAAGAGAGAGAAGATGTTATTAGGAGGCTGAAGGTCTCAGAGAGCAGCTCACTGTGGCCTACACAGGATGCATCTCAGCGATGCTGTGGGGGCCAGATGTCTACCTGCTTCTCCTACTCACAGCCAGCATCTCCTGGGGTGCTTCATACAGCTGCAGACATGTTCTTCAGCTTTGGAAAGGCAGGAACAGCCTGCTGCACTTTGTTAAACCCTTCAGATCTTCACCCTTTTGGTGACAAAAAGGTGGTTTAAAGCAAAAATAGAATAATCGGCTCACATTTTAAACTAGCTGAACACCAGCATGGTGAGGGTGGCCTCTGGAGATCATCCAGTCCAAACGCCCTGCTAAAGCAAGGCCACCCACAACAGCTTGTCCAGGATCACAGTGGCCAGGTGGGACTGGAATCTCTTCAGAGGAGGAGGCTTCACAGCCTCTCTGGGCAGCCTGCACCAGGGCTCCAGCACCCTCACACCAAAGAAGTTTCTCCTCATCTTCAGATGGAACCTCCTGGCTTGCAGCTTGCACACATTTCCCCTTGTCCTGTCACTGGGCACCACTGACAAGATTCTGGCCCCATCCTCTTCCCATCCCCCTCACCTTGCTGAGCATTCTCAGGCTTCTCTTTTCTAGGCTCAACAGGCCCAGGTCTTTCCTTATTAGAGAGATGCTCCTGTCCCCTCATCACTCTTGTGGCCCTCACAAGAGTTTCTGAGGGTTTGGCAAGTGGAGTTTTGAGGAGCTGGGATAATCAAGCACAACAAAACTTCCCAAGGCAGTGAAAAATTATGGACACTAGAGGCTGGGGTTTGTTCAGCGAGCAGCTGCCTTTCTCAGTAGGTCTAGCTAGGGTGCTGCAGGTGAATTTGAGGCACACAAGCTCTTTTTCAGGTATGCTCAGAAAAGAGCAAGTGTGAACCCTTCCTTCACCTTTCTGTGACACTTCGGAGCAATTTGAGTAGTACTGAGAAGAGCTGGTTAGAAACTCGAGTGAGTAACAGACTGGCAGCCCTTCTCCTCCCAGCTTATGCCATGGTGCAGGCAAGAGCTGCCACCTAGAGAACAGCCACCGCGAGCTGCAGGCTGAGCTGGATTTTCTCTGGTTTGGAGCAGAAGCTCTTGCCAGACCTCAGCAGTGCTGAGGGAGCTGCCAACTCTGTGATCCACTGCAGCCCAAGGCCCTGAGAAGTTGCCTGGGGACAGGACCCAGTTTACAGGGATAGCAGTTTAGTTTGTATTTGCATCGTAAGAAGTGATAGGGAAGGCAGAGTTTGGAGGTACAAGCATTCAATGTTCCTCACGCACCTGGCAGTGATGGTGATGGGTTCAGCCTGCTCCAGTAGAACCATTTGCCAACCTTCCTTCCCCACAGCATCTTCCCATACTCCAGGCCTACTGCTCTATTTCTTCCCCAGAAAAGTTGTCAAGCCCTGGATCAGGCTGCTCAGGGCAGTGATGGAGTCTCCACACCCTGAGAGGTTTCAAATCCATGGGGATGTGCTGCTGAGGGAGATGGTTTAGTGGTGACCTGGCGGTGCTGGGTTAACAGGTGGACTCGATGATCTTAAAGGACTCTTCAAACACAGCAATTCTATCATTTGCTCTCCAAACAGCTTCCAGCCTTTGAACTGCACGTCAATAACTATCCTTGGGGAGCAGCTTTTCAGCAGGCCGTGTGCCAGTCTTGGGGAGATGGGCTAAAATGTAGAACCACGGAGTGGTTTGAGTGGGAAGGAACCTTTAAAGGTCATCTAGTCCAACCACTGCAGTTATCAAGGACATCAGCAACTAGAGAAGCTTGAGCCCTGGAATAGTTCCAGGTTCTCCCACCTGTCTGGGCAGCCTGTGGGCCACACCTCCAGGTTACTCTCATCAGAAAATATTTCTTCTTTTTTTCCAGTCTAAATCTCCCTCTTTCAGTTCAAACCCTCATTCCTTGTCCTGTCACAGCGGGCCCTGCTAAAAAGCTGTCCCCAGCTTTCTACTCAGTCTCTTTAAGCACTGCAAGGCCGCTAGAAGGTCTCCCTGGAACCTTCTCTTCTCTGGGCTGAACAAGCCCAACTCTGCCAGCCTGGCCTCACAGCAGAGCCCTTCCATCCCTCCCAGCATTGCTGTAGCCTCCTCTGGCCCTGCTCCAACAAGTCCACGTCTTTCTTGTGCAGCACCTTGGCTCTCTCCTAACTGATATTAAGAGCATCACCCTGAAGTGCAGATCTGCTTGGTGACACCTTCCTCCTGCTCTCTCACCTGCTTAAAGGATGAGTCACCAAAGATGCTAAAGCTTTTCTCTGTGCTCTGCATTGTTGTAGGCGTTGGCTAATGCTTTATTTTGATCTCTGTGGGGGAGGCAGGTTGATGATGGCTCAGCCTACCTTGGGGTTGGGTTTTTTGTTGTTTTGTTTTTTTTTTTCCCCTGTTTTTCCTAATGTCTGTGTGTGCCTTCCCCCACCCCCAGGAAAATGCTTTGCAGGTGCTGTTAAAAATCTTATTAAGGCTGAGAACATGTTTGAAGACTTAAGTAATCCCTGCAGATTCCATCATGGATTTCCCTGCCTGGTCCACCCACCTTTCCCTGCAGGCACTGTAGTGTCTTGGGGATCCCAGAGGCACACCATGGCTTGCACAAGCACTGCTCTCTGCTCAGTTCTCCCTGAGTTGATGGAATTCTTTATTTCCATGTGCTCAGTGATGCTTACAAATGTAGATAAAGATGATGGGCTTGGCTAGGATTGCTTCCTGAAGGTGGAATTCCCATGGGGGAATCCCCTTGGAAGGGAAGGTGTGTGCCCAGCCATCCCCCATCCCCAAACAGGATGCTATGGCTGTCTGCTAAATGCTTGATTTCTTCTGTATGGGTGAATCTTCTTGAAATACAGAATGCCCAACCACGGGAGGAAAGGGGAGGTGCTGCAGGGAGACGAAGTGAAAGCAAGGATACAAAATACTCCTTCAGTATGTGAGTGCAAGGTTTATCCAAATGTGAAAACATGAGTGATCCCCTACACAGAAATATCAACCATCTGTAGACTAGGTAATAAACTGATATATTTCTGAATAGAAACCCCCCTGAAATGGTAAAAAGCTTATCAGTAGGAGACCCTGACTGGATGGATCTAAGCTGTTTTAGATCTCTTCAGTGCTGGTCAACAGCTAAAGTGTGAGGGGCAAGAGGATGGGGCCAGTCTCTTGTCAGTGCTGCCCAGTGGCAGTACAAAGGGCAGTGGGTGCAAACTGGAAGGCAGAAGGTTCCANAATAATAATAGGATGCCAGTTACACCTTGGTGCAAGAGATTTATTGTGCAGATTCCATTAGAGTTTGGTTATGTCTCATAGAGTTCTACATGAAACCTTCCCAGCTTTGTAACTGTCAAAGGTACTGTTGTGATGAGCTGGCAGCACACAGCTGTGAGAGGGGCAGTCCTGGCTTCACAATTTGCTCTTCATCGTTTGAATGTTGTTAGCTGTCCCTGTGTCAGTAGCATAGCTGCATCCTTCAGTTGCTATCAGTACTTAAGCACAATACCAGAGAGTGAGAGTTGCTTCCTTTGATGAGACTTCTGAAAATGCCCCAAACCTCCCACAGAGGTGTGAAATTGCTCTGCAAACCTACAGAATATGACTATAGAATCATTAAGGTTGGAAAATACCATTAAGATCAGTAAGTCCAACCTTCTACTCAGCACCTCCATGACCACTGGAGTATGTCCCCAAGTGCCACAGCTACTCATTTTTTAAACACAGTCAGGGATGGCAACTCCACCACTTCTGGAAACCTCAGCTGCAGGAACAAAGTGGTGACATTGCCAGAATGCAGCATTAAAACCTATGAAACAAAGGCTTCATTTGATTGAGAACAAAAGACACAGGGAGGGCAGATGGAGACTAGAGATTAGGAAGAAGTTCTTTCCAGTGATGGTGGTAAGACACTGGAACAGGTTGCCCAGGGAGGTTGTGGACACACCCTCCCTGCAGGTGCTGTAGGTCAGGATGGATGAGCAGCCTGGTTTGTTGGAAGATGTCCTTGCCCATGGCAGGGTGGTTGGACCTAGATGATCTGTAAGGTCCTCTCCAACCCAAACCATTTTTGTGTCGCAGGTTCTTAGTCTCCAGGCTGGAGTCAGACACTTCATCCCCCACCTGCAAGACTGAGTGAAAGTCATTTCCACGTTGGCTGTCTCAGTGGGTGTGAGTGATGCTTTCCGCTTGCAAGCAGCCTTGCTGAAGTTTTTTTGTTTGTTTGTTTGTTTTTCCTGTCTTAATAATTAGAGACCACAAAGGCTCTGTGGTTTGCTAAGGTTTGGTGTCTTTGAGAGCCACTATTGGTTGTGTTCGGTGGTGGCTCAGTGGAGGCAAAGGCAGCAGCTGTCCCGTGGGCTGCATCGCAGGCTTGGGGCTGGTCCTGAGGGCTGAGAGGGAGGTGAAGGTGCTGGGTGGCAGTGATGGTCCCCGTTCCCATCTGGCAGGGTGGTTTTGTCCCAGCTTTCACAGCACTCAGCTGATGCAGAGCCAAGCCCCGGGGCTGTGGCTTGTGCTAGTGTGGTTAGAGAGAGTGTGAGAGCAACCCCCAGGCTGGATCCACAGAGCTGCTCCTCACACTCCCCGGTAAAAAGCAGGTTTCCAAACTAGATAGTGTTTGGAAACCTCCATTGTAAAAATAAATATCTTGAAGTTTCTACAAATAAATAGATTAAATAAATATGAATAGATCTATGAATAAATAACAGCTCCCCAAAGCCTTACTCAATGGAGTAAGGATACACAAATTGAGGGAGTGCAAAGCCCAGGGCTCCTGGCAGGCTGGGCTCAGGGATGCTTCAAACTTCTTTGAAGAACTACTCCATCTCCTCTGAGACATAGTGATTCAGGAATCTCAGGAAATATTCCAAATTACTGAAAAAGTCTTCCTCTTCCACTGGCTCCCACTCCTGCTCCTGGGGGGAAGAGAGGAGAAGAGTTAGAAGAACACAATCTAGGCCCACAAGTCACATTCCATCTTCTGGCTGTAGGCTTTTGTCTTAAATAACATTAAGACCCTAAAGGCTGTCAGGAAGATGAGAGGGTAGGACAAATTTCACCTAGTGCAGCCGTCCCACAGTGAAGGCAGCTTCTGCCTCCAAGGCCAGGCAGCCTCAGGGTCTTCCAGTCTCTGCCTGCACTAGGGCACCGCCACCAAATGGTGGATTCTCTCTTGGTGAGGAAACAATGGGAAGAGGGGAGCAGCAGAGTCACCAGGGCTGTGGCCAAACTGCTGGATGGAAACTGCTCAATCAGGCACTTAGTCTCAACGCAACCAGGCATACGCCCCAGGGTAATCATAGACTCATAGAATTGTTTGGGTTGGAAAAGACCTCCACAATCACCCAGTCCAACTGTCAGCCTAACACCACCCTGGCCATTAAACCATGTCCCCAAGGGCTGTGCCCACAGGTTTCTTGAACCCCTCCAGGGATGGGGACTCCACCAACTCCCTGAGCAGCCTGTTCCAATGTCTGACCACGCTTTCTGTAATGAACTTGTTCCTAATATTCAACCTAAACCTCTCCTGGTTCTTTATGGTCATCTAAAGAACATAAAAGAATGAGCAGAAAGTCCAACCCAAACCTACCGTCCACCCAAGGCACGACTTGGCAGCAGCCTGGATTTTCTGCAGCTTCTGGGTTATTAGTGTCTCCTCTGACCTCTCTTTACTTCTTTTCAAGGCTTCAATAAATCCTTCCAGATAGGTGGTCACATTTCCTCCTGCCTCCATCGTGCCACTCTGGAATAAAAAAGCTCAGTCATCTCTCTCCTGCCTGTGCTATGTGGCAGAATTACACAATGGTAGGGGTTGGAAGGGTTAGTGAGTCAAGCACACATGCCAGGGCAGGTTCATTTAAAGACGATCTCACAGAAACACACCCAGATGTGTTCTGAATGTTTCCAGAGATGGAGCCTCCAGCACCTCTCTGGGCAACCTGTGGCAGTGCTCAGTCACTCTCCAATCAAAGAATTTTCTTCTCATGTTCAGGTGGAACTTCTTATGTTCCCATTTGTGCCCATTGCCTCTTGTTCTGCCACTGGGCACCACTGAATAAAGCCTGATCCTATGCTCCTGACACCCACTTTAGATATTGGTCAGCATTGGTGAGATCCCTCCTCAGCCTGCTCTTTTCCAGACTAAACAGTCCTAAATCTCTCAGTCTTTCCCCACAAGAGAGATGTCCCAGTCCTCTCAGCATCCTTAACTCTTTGCTGTACTCTTTCCAGCAAGTCCCTGCCCTTCTTGAACCAAGGAGCCCAGAACTGGACATAGCATTCCAGATCTGGCCTCCAGCCATAATGCTCCTGCAAATCCCACGAGATGGGACCTGGTGCCCACCTAATATCTATCATAGAATCGTTTTGACTGGAAGAGACCTTTAAGATCATCAAGTCCAACCATCAACCCAGTGCTGATACCACCAAACCCTGTCCCTCAACCCCACTTCTACACAGGTCTGAAAGCCCTCCAGGCATGGGGACTCCACCACTGCCCTGGGCAGCCTGGGCCAGACCTAGACAACCCTTTTGGAGAAGAAATTATTCCTCACATCCAACCCCAAACCTCTTGCCGTGAGAGGTTACTCTAAGAGACAAACCTAAAACCTCATAGCAGAAGTGAGCACCAGAGCTTATAGACAACCTGAACAGGTTGTACCTACAGCTGCTTTCCCCTTCTGCCCCAAGAAGCACTCTAGCCACCCCACAGGCACACAGCATCACAATGTCAGGCCACAAAGTGATCTTACCAGAGGCTTGATTTCACTGCTCCCCTGAAACAGACAGAGAAACATCAGGTTAGCATGTTCTCCACCTGCATAAAATGTCAGGTGCAGGGCACAAAGAAAATGGAAGAACCTTAGAGCTTAGTGTCTGGACATCCTTGAGGGTTTCCTGGATGAGGGAGCTGGGAGGACAGCCTGTTCCCATGGTGGAAGGCAGCGGGGAAGCAAAGCACAGAGCTCCACAGCACAGCAAAACCCCAGCCTGCAGCAACATTGTGATGACGGCACCAAGCTCCTCTCTCTGGACTGGGTAAGGCTCTTGGCTTCCTTTTTATAAGTGCTCTGATGCAAGGAAGTGATTAATACCTCACCACAACTATGCCTGTAGTGAAGGCTAGCGGTCACCTGTGGGGTGGAAGCTGTTACTTTCTTATCTGATGGAGGAAACTACATGTTTCTAAAATAAGGGTTCCCCCCAAAAGTTCAGCAGGAGCTTCATGGGTCAGATATCTGAGCCCATTCTAGTTCTAGGTGCTGAAGAGTTTTCCTGAGGTGCTGCTGTCTAGAGGCTGGTATGGGATAAACCAGGGCTGCCTAAATGTCCCCCCAGATCTTCACGTTCACGTTTGCCCTACTTCACATTACAGTGACACCAAACAATGCTCTCCTCTATAAGGCTCCTGCCTTATTCTAGGTGTCATCCCACTGAGGATATGCTCTTCCAGTTCAGAGTGGGCTTTGGGGTGGCTGCCGCGAGTCCTGGGTTGCTCAGAGCTATCTCCTGTCCCCCAACCCTACAAATCCTGCTGGGGAGGACAACAGGGATGCCCTAGACCTTTGGCCTTGCTGCACAGCTCTTCTGTGCTCCCACCAAGAGGAATTAAACCTGTGCCAGGATTGCATTTGCTGGAGGGGTGACCTCATTCACGCTCGTAAATATGTAAAGGTGAGTGCCAGGAGACTGGAGCCAGGCTCTGCTGAGTGATGCCCAATGACAGCACAAGGGGCAATGGTGTAAGATGAGGCACAGAAGTTCCATGGAAACATGAAGAAGATTTTTTTTTTTTCCGTGTGAGGGTGACAGAGCACTGGAACAGGCTGCCCAGGGGGGTTGTGGAGTCTCCTTCGTTGGAGATATTCAAGAACTGTCTGGATGGATTCCAGTGTGATCTGGTCTGGGTGATCCTGCTCTGGCAGGGGGGTTGGACTGGATGAGCTTTGGAGGTCCCTTCCAGCCCCTGACATTCTGTGATTCTGTGACCTTGCTTCTTGCCTACCTTTAACACTCAGAATTGTTTGTACATTTGTTTTGCTGCAACTTCAGTTTAACTGTTTCAATGTTGCAAGAGTTAATTAAGAATTAATTAGAAGTCACCATCGCGTTAGCTATTAAACCAGGTCTTGGTGATGCTGCTGGGAGCATCCCTCCCCTAAAGAACCGTCTTGGAATCATAGTCATTTAGGTTGGAAAAGACCTTCAATATCATTGAGTTTTTCTCAGTTCTTTGCTATCATTTCATCAGTTGTTTGCTGGTAACTTGCCTGCTGCTCCCCACAGCTCAGCATCTTGGAACCTTTGCTAGGTTAACCACCCTGGAAGCAGAAGCTGAGTGCTTACTATAGAATAGTTTGGGTTGGAAAAGCCCTTTCAGATCATCAAGTCCCACCATCATCCGAGTCTACCAAGCCTGGGGTTAAACCATGTCCCTCAGTACCACATCTCTGTGGTTTTCAAATACCTCCAGAGTCTATAAAAGACCAGACCATTCTTGCATGTGTGCTCCAAATTTCCCTGTGGTCAGCAGATCAGTTTTACTGCCAAAGTGAAGTTGTTTAACACTGTGTGCTACCTTGGAGAGCCAGTATCCTTTGGGATGTCATCTTTGTCTTGAGCCAGTTTGCTGATGAGCAGTGAATACCAGTCACCATGGTGGGCTCTCCTAAGGAAATGCTGCATGCTTGGGGCAGTGTGGCTGGAAAGCTGCCTAGCTGTAAGGGGTCTGGGGGTTCTAGTTGATAAGCAACTGAATATGAGCCAACAATGTGCCCAGGTGGCAAAGAAAGCCAAAGGCATCCTGGCGGGAATTAGAAATGCCGTGTCCAGCAGGAAGAGGGGATTGTCCCCTGGTACTCAGCTCTGTTAAGGCCACACCTCAAGCATTGTGTTCAGTTTTGGGCACCTCACTACGAAAGGGATGTGAAGGTGCAGGAGCCAGTTCAGAGGAGGGCAAGGAAGCTGGGGAAGAGACTGGAGAATTAATCTTATCAGCAACAACTGAGGGAGCTGGGGGTG